>MVAP01000042.1:0-148550 GCA_014825765.1 Cystofilobasidium macerans | reverse complement strand
ACGCACGCGCGCCCAAAAGGTCGAAAGGGAAGGGAGGGGATCCAGGAAGAAGGAGCGAGCGAGCGAGCGAAGGAGGAGGAGGGGTCTGTCCGTCAGCTCTCTCTCACTCTTGCACACGCACGCACGCGCACACCAGTACGTCGACACGGTCTGGATGTGCGTTTTGCGTCCTTTGCTTCCTTCTCTCTCTCTCTCTCTCTCTCTCTCTCTCTCTCTCTCTCTCTCTCTCTCTCTCTCTCTCCCCTTCGACTTTGTCTTCTCCAGCCGACGAAGAACGACGGCGCCTCGTTTTCCGACTTGACCCGAGACTGACCGAGACTGACGATCCCTCCCTTCTGACTTCCTCGTGCCTTCTTGCGAACTCTTCCTTCGGCCCCCCCCCCCCTCCCCTCCCCCCTTCCTCTCCCGATAGCAACCGGCTCTTCAAGGGCTACTTTGCCCTCGCCGGCGTCCTCTCGCTCTACACGACCACAAGCTCGCTCGTCGACTTCCTGACGCCGAGTCGGCTCGCTCGAGCCCTGCCGGAGCTAAACGTCGCTATCAAGGATCGAGGGGAGGGTGCGTTTCCTTTTTACCCCTCTGGCCCCGTCCCATCCTCCTTTCTTCGTTCGGGATTGCGGAAACCCGCACCCTCCTCCTATGCCATGTCCCCGCTCGGCCCTCACGCCCGGAAGCTTCTTCAGGAAGTAGGGGCCTGGCTGGGCTTAAAATTTGCGATTCTTCCAGAAAGGAGCTGTGGACTGATCAGTTGTTCCCCCCCCCCCCCCCCCCCTCCCCCTCTCCCCACCTTCTTCCTCTTCCTCTCCACCCCCTCCTTCCCATAATCAGACCTCCTGACCCTGACTTTGCCCTTCCTCTCACTCGTCATCGCCCTCCCGCTAGCCCTTGCCCTCCCCACTCTCTACCTCCTCTCCGCCGTCGTCCCCCTGTCCCTGCTCTCCTCCTTCGCTCCCAACTGGCTCCCCAACACGCTCGCCCTCTCGCTCGCGAGCTCCGCCATCTCGCTCCTCGCGCTCGACAGCTTCCCAACCGCGTTCCTCCTCCTGGCCGGTTTGCTCCTCTACGACGTCGGCTGGGTGTTTGCGAGCCCCGTCATGGTGGACGTCGCGAGCCGGCTCGAGGCGCCCGTCAAGCTTGTCGTCAGTAAAGGAGGCTCGGCAATCAAGGGCGAGACAATGCTGGGTCTGGGCGACATCATTATCCCTGGTGCGTGGGTGATCGCCTCCTGTTGTCCCTCCCCATTCCTCCTCCCGTCCCCTCTTCCGGCGTTACCCATCGAACCCTCCCTTTCGCCCGTCTCGCTCTCCCGCCCAGTCCTTTTCTTCTCTCCCCTCCCTTGCTCGCGACATGCGCCTCTTGCAGGTCTAGCATACGAAGACCTGTGATGCTGACGCTGTCTCCTCCTCCGAACCCTCAATTAACCTTCTACCCCCCTCCCCTTTTCCTCCCCCGGTCGAAATCCCGTCAACCTCTTCCCTCATCCTCTCTCGTATATCCAAATATCGGTCCCCACTGAGCCGACAAAAGGCATTGTCCTGGCCCTAGCCCTCCGACTCGACTACTCGCTTGCCTCGCGCCTCGTCCTCGCCCCCGCCTCTTCCTCCACCCCCAGCCGCCGTCGCCGTCGCCTCCCGCCCGTCCTCCTCCCCTCCTCGGCCTTTCCGAAGCCCTACTTCCAGACGGCTCTCGCAGGCTACATTCTCGGCCTCGCGACGACGATGGCCGTCATGCACCGCTTCCGGACGGCCCAGCCGGCGTTGCTCTACCTCGGCCCGAGCGTTGGTGCGGTCTCCCCTCTGACTTGCCCCCTTTCCTGTTTCTCTTCTTCGCTCGCTCTCTCTTTCGCTCGCCATTTTATCCACCAAAAGCTCACCTCGTCCTCTTCCCCCCTCCCCACCCCCATCCCTGCCGCCCCTTCTCTTTGAATTTCCTGTCGGCTACCTGACAACAGCCGGCTCAGTCCTTCTCGTCGCCTGGCTCAAAGGCGAGCTCGCCCTCCTTTGGTCATGGACCGACGGGTCAGACGACGAGGACGACAGCGAAAAGAAGGAGGAGAAAGTCGAGCGCCGTCGTCGTCGTCGAGCGTTGCGGGAGGAAGCGAAGGCCAGCCGCAGCGGTGACGGTGACATTGGCGGTCGATCAACAACGACGACGACGACGACGACGGCTGTCAACGACGCCGCAGGAGGAAGAGTCAAGGCGGGCGGCGATGGGCTGGGTCCGGAGAACCCCGCCTCTTCTGGCGAGGAGGCAACGACGACGCCAGAGGGTTCAGTCCTTATCGTTGAGGAGTCGACGCTCGATGACGACGACATTCCCGACGGAGACGGCGACGACGACCGCGTAGACGACCGCCCAAGATCGAGGTCGACGACCACCGCTCGAGTTCAGGTTGACACGCCGAGACGGGCCGGTCTCCGCTCGCGCGCCAAACCCTAGAGTTCAAAGAAGGGGCTCCGAAGCATGACATGAATAGAACATTGCCACCATTGACGCGCGCGCTCGAAGCGAAAAGGTTGGAAAACGGGGGGAGCGTTGTACGTCGTTTGGGGTCGCCAACGTTTGACAAGCAGGAAGAAAGCGCCTCACCATCGGCGGAAGGAGCGACTGACTTTGGGCGTAAGCCAGAGAAGGGCATGGGGGTCATAGTAGAGAGTTGTTGAGGAAGAGCGCGAACTGGCCCAGCTGGCGACGAGGGTAGACGAGGAGCATGCCAAGGTGACGAAAATGCGACTTGCAAATCGCGGGTGCTCGTCGAGTCAGCAACGTTGAGAGAGCAAGCGGACGGGAAAAAGACAGACCGTCAATGAGTGGGAGCCGAAATCCAACCGGCAGGCGGCTCATCAAAATCGTCGAACCACTCGTTGCGCCAGGGCTCGTCGTTCTCGTCCCTGAGCACGAGGCCGACGTCCTTCAGCTTGCGCGCCATGTCGACGACGCCCGTCCGTCGCCGGCTCTCGTCCGTAGCAAACGACAAGATGTTGCACCGATCCGCAAGGTCAGCCGAGAGTTGGATCGTTTTGAGCGAGGGGAAGGCGTCCTTGCCACGGCGGTGGCAGACGTTGTCAACAGCAGCATGGAGAGCGTGATTAGTAAGGAAGCCAGTCGGCGGGTCGTCGGACTCCTTTGGCAGCCCCGGAACAAAAAACCCGTACTCGAAAACCTGTGTAAGGTCCAGCCTTTGAAGCAATGGGTGACGGGCTTGGCCAATCAAATCGTAGAGGTCGCCGCGTTGCAGTCCTAAACGCCGGAGTTTCGATAACGCGTCAAGCAGATTTGCCAGTTGGTCGCTGTACCAGGACTCGTCCTCGTCTAGGTCTCGGAAGCGAAGATACAACGATTGAAGGAGCGAGAAGTTATCGGCGATGATCCGAAGGCAGGCATCCCAGCACTCGTCCGGAATGTCGTAAAGAGATATCCGCTGAAGGGTCGACGGCAGGTGGGGGGTAATTTTGGAGAGCACGACGTCCGGGCGGTCGCGGACCTCAAGCTCGAGATGCTCGAGGCGGTTGAGGTCGAGCCAGCCTTTGATTGCTTCGGCAAGATGTGGCAAGTTGGAATCGTACGCGTCCCCAGCATCGACAGCTAGCATGAGCTTGACAAGTCTCGGCCTCCGACGCTTGATGCCGAGCTCGGGCGGGACAAGAGCGTTGGACCCAAACGTCCAACCCAGGCTTACCTCCGTGAGATTCGGCATCAGGAAGAGGAGCGAGAGGAGCCTCTCGACGTCAGAGAATAAGAGTGATCTCAAATCAAGTCTCTTGACGTGGATGGCTAGCTGCTTCGGAGCCGAGTGAAGGGCTTGGTAAAGGTTGCGAAGACCGCGACGAGAGTAAAGGGTGTTGCCTAAGCATAGAGTGGACTCCTCGAGCAGCAGCCTCTGACACTCGCTCTGAAAGAGGCGAAGTGATGAGTCGGATGAATATCTGGTGAGAAAAGCGCAGCCGCATTGGTCCGGAACGCAACTCACCCTCCAGAGCCGGCTGATATGCGCGCAAACCGGGATGATATCCTCGTTTGGGAACCACCAAAAATCTTCATTGGCGTGGTGCAGGATATCAAGCTGAACTTCGATAGGCACCGACTGGGGCCTGAGTCAAAGGGGTAAGTCAGTAAAGGCAGCACAGTCGGCGAGAGGGCCGTGCCCACATGTTGGTCGTTCCAATCAAGCAAGCTCAACAGACACTGCCGAAGCGAGAGCCTAGAAGCTGAGAACTTGTCGAAAAGATCACTTGATCAGCTCCCAAGTCGAAATGAGCGATTTTTACAGCGGCTGGGGACGTACGAGGAGAGACGGTGCCCTGATGAGCCGCGGTCGATATCTGACTCGGCAAGGGGGGCGATTTGGACACGCGCAAATAATGAGGCGGTGAGCTGCTAGAGCACTTGAGTTGATCAGCAGCTGAAGCGGCAACCGAGAGACGATCAGTCCAACTCACGTGGTGCCTTGCTTGAAGGTTGATGCAAGGGTTGACTGGCAGGCGAGGAGGCGGGACGCCGAAGGAATGAAAGGGGCGTGCGAGCAGCTAGCGCGTCGGGCCGAGCGATGGCTTGCGGAAGTCCCCAAGACAGCTCAATCAGCTGCGCGACAAAGATATATGAGCCGACGCTGGATGTCTCGCACTGATAGCCTCAAAGCTTATCAGGGTTGGGGTGGAATGAAGGAAGTCGGGGTGTCGCGGTGGAGGTCGAGAAGGACCTATAGCTAAGGGGCTCAAGCCTTGCAGGGGCCGGGCGCTTCCCGATAGCGCGCAGCAAGGGCCGGCAGGGACAAGGGCGCAAACGAAGTGCCAGCCGAAACGGACATGCAGGAAAGCAAAAGGGCAAGGCGCTCAAAGGGTCATGCTGCTGCCATACACGATGAGGACTGGACAGTCGGCTGAGATACCACGTCGGTTTGCGGCGCAGCACGCAGCTGCACCCGGCCGGGTGACAATAGCGACGGGGTTAATCAGGAGGCCAGCAACACGGTTCACCCTGCGAAGCGAAAGCGAACGTACGGTAGAATGAACGGTCAGCGACATTCGCTGCTGGAGAAAGAAGCGTGACTGCGATCAGACTGACTGTCCGGTCCGGCCCTCCGGTTCGGATCCGGCGGCGGCGGAGTCAAGATGAGTACTACCCTCCCATCACTTCGCTCATTCAAGCGGAAGAGACCGTAGTCGACAAGGGATAAGGAGGCGAAGGAAAGCAATGACTGCCTTTCAACCTTATGACTCTACCGTCGCCTTCTACTGCTGTTGCTGCTCGACCTCTGCTTTTCGGGCGTTGAGCAAGCTGAGGACAGTGCGCAGTCCAAGAAGGACACCCTCGTCCGGACCCGAGCCAGCCGGCGCCGGTCGCGAGTGGGCGAAGTCAATCAGCTTAACGCTTGTCGCCGGCGGTCGTCGAGCCTCGGAGGTGCCGGCATTGACGTCCATCCCCTCAAAGGCCCGCCTTAAAGTCTTTTCACACCCCTCGTAAACGACGAGCAAACTCATTCCGACGAAGCGAGCCTCTGTCCGTTCGATCGCGATTTTTATCTCGGTTGTTTGCGCGATGACGGCGGTGAGGATCGGGAGGAGGAGAGAGGGAGGGAGACCGAAAGCGATGGATGCAGCCGCGGTTGACGTGGTTGTTGCGGGGCCGTTGAGGTCGCGGTCAACACTGGCCTCAGCTTCGACGTCATGAGCGGCGGCAACTCTGACGGCCGTTGGAACAGTAATGACGGTCTCTTCAGTCTGAGCAGACTCGGGAGGAGTCAAACTACCCTCAAGCGCCATTGGGAAGAACCTCGCGATGCCACTCGGCAAGTCGGCCGGCTTGAGCGCGACGCCGTATGCCTTGGGCGTCTTCAGACACTGACCTGTAAGAGCGTCCCAATTCTGGATGGTGCCGAAAGGAAGAGATAAGACGAGATCAGTCACTTGCTGGCTGCTCCATCGGCCGTTCGGGAAGGCTTTGGGCAGCGTGCATCGCAGCGTAGAGTTACCACATCGAAGCTTTCGGAAGGTGAGGGCGAGAGCAAGACGTCTCTGACTGACCTGGAAGCCAGTCAACCTCACGCCCGTCTCCCAGCTCGTCGTATCTCGACTCCTCCGCTCCATTCTTTCGCGCTTCTCGGCGCTCGCTTCGGCGTCATAAAGGACGGTGCCGAGCTTGATATCAAGAATGCTGGGATACTTGAAAGAGGCGGTGAGGTTGGAGAGAAGGATGTGCTGCGTCCAAGTCGAAAGGAGCGTGAGCAGCGATCCGAGGTTGAGGACGGCCACGACGGCACGGACCTTTGTCGGCGGCAGTGAGACGGAGGGGGGAGAGGGCTGCGCACCGGCCTCATCCCCCTTCTCAGCTCCTGTTGCTCTCGGCTCAGAAGCCCTGCCCTCCCGTCTGTCGCTGCAACTTCCAATACTAGGCTCGCCTGTCGCAGTTACGATGACAGCCGTCGGTCCTGCCGACGCCGGTAGTTCCAGCACGCCTTCGAACGACGGCGTCAAGCCCTTAAGGGCGCTCAGCCCCCCTTGCTCGTCCGCGATTAGCTGCTGATAGAAGGCGAGCTCGACCGGCAACAGAGGCTTGATGATGGTCCTTCCCGAATGATCCAAGAAGATGCCCGGGTGACCGCCGACCTGAGAATCAAGGAGCTGATGCTGCTGCTGCTGCTGCATGAATGGAGAGGGCAAAGATAGATGGCCGTTCGGAGCAAGGCGACAACGACCGACGCGTCCCTGCGCCGTCGCGTCGGTCAACAGCGACCCCGCTCGTCTTCGCCCTACCTTTCGTCCTCATCCTACCCTCCGACCATTTTGTTCAGACAGCCCGGCGTCGTCAAGATGTACGCCTCCTCATCCTCAACGAGCTCACAGACGGTCCAATTGATTGAAGCTTGCCTGCGCGAAACCGAGGCTTGCGTCGCCCACGTCCGTTCTCCTCCGGGTCTAGTTTCCGTCGCCGCCGGCATCCGGCATGAGCTGCCTCGATCAGAAGCTGACTGAGTGCTGTTTCGGGACGAAACAGATCGAGGGCTGCATCACCAACCTGACTCCCGGCGTCTCGGACCTCCCGCGGCTTGCTCACGTCGTTCAGAACAACCGGGTCCGTCTGCTGTGTCCCTTGCTCTTCCTCCTCCTTGAGCCTTCAATGGCCCGTACAGCCTCCTTTAAGCAGCTCCAGATGCTCTCTTGGTCGCTTCCCTACCGGCTCCCTCACCTGCTGCCTTGCCTTGTCCGTCGTCTGACGCGCCACTCCTGCTCCACCGCTCGACCCAAACCATCCGCAGCGCTACCTCTTCGTCCCTTCGCCATTGATAGCATCGAATAAGCTCCGGCTCAGTGATGAGGTTGAGCCTCAAATTGAGGAGCTCCTCTCGCGCGCTGAGAGGGCGGTCGGCGTCCTCGAGCGCAAGGAAGTCGGCCTGAAGAGGAAGGTTCGTTCTGCCTAGCCACCGTCAACGCATCTTGTCCTTGTGGTGCTGGTCGCAGCCCGCAGCCCGTACCTTGGCCCTGACGCTGCTCGTCTCCTTTCCCCGCAGTTCGCCAACCCTAGCCTTGTCCCTCCGCCACCCCCACCCTCCTCAACCTCCACCAGGCCATCCGGATCGAAACCGCCAGCCGCAACCGCCGCCGAGCAGAGGAAGCTCGCCATGGTCCGTGGGCGGAAAGAGAAGCTCCGTCTGGAGCTGGCTGCGATGGAAGGCCCTGGCACCGACGCCGACGACAGGTAGGCTACTTCCGTCACGCGGGCTCAATTCGAGCAGAGCGGGGATCAGGCAGAGCCGGTTGAATGGGAACACATACTCATGACATTCTAATGACCATCTGAACGCTGAAACATCTGGGACAGGATAAAAGACGCTCGCTCCAGGATGCTTAAAATCTCGCCCCTCCCCTTTGTCACCACGGTTCGCTTCCGCGATCGTCTCTGCATGAAGCTAACTTCTTCCACCGCCTGTTACTCCTTTTTATGAACTGGGCTGGATTGAGGCTCATATAAGATGGGTAACGCGTATATGGAGACAGCCAGCGCAGGCGTAAAGGGGAGATGCTATCGCTACATGTACGCAAGCGAGGAAGAGGGGTTCGAAGGGAGTGTTGAGTGCGAGGGAGAAGAGTAACCAACACTCATAGTGTCTCCCACAGGGCCTCCGAAATTGAGAGCAGTCGGACAAAGAGTGCGTCGCGTCTACCGACCCGTTCAAACTGGATGACGCGGCCGATCTGCTCCTGATCGCCTTCATCCTCAAAGATGACGTTGTTGACCCAGACTCCGGGCGCGATCTGCTTGCCCTCCTGGATCCCCCCGGCGTCCTTGACACGGATCTCAAGCCCGTTGCCAGCAAGGTCCATCCCCGCCGCCCAGCCGAGCACAGACCGGGGGAGGCCGACCCCGCCCTTCTTGAGCTCGACGACGTTGTTGACGTGGATAGACTCGGTTGGTTCCTTCGCACCGTCCGGGATGAAGAGGAGCTGCGTGTCAAAGGTCGAGCCCTCATCCTCGTCAGGGACGTCGAGGATGAGCGAGCCAAGCTTGCCATTGAGCTTGGCAGGATATTCTGCACGTCGATACGGAACATAAGGGTCAGCAAGACCGGAGGCAACAGTTGCGCACGGAACGACCTCACCTCCGATCTCGCCGCCGTCCTTGAGTTCCTTGCGGTCAAGCAGGTAGCGCGTGACACGCTTGCTCATGCTGATCTTCTGCTTCTCCTGCTGCTCCGCGCGAATTGTTTCGACTGATCAGCGCAAGCCCAGATTTGGTGCGGCGACGATAACAGCAGAAGACGTACCTTCTTTGGAGGGCCTTCGGGCAAGACCGTCACCTTTCCATGGGCACGGAGCGTCGCTGCCTTGCCGCTGAGCTTCTGGCCCCAGCTGAGAATCTTGTTCTTGGTCGAGCCGCCCTCGTGGTGCTCGCCGTCTCCGACCAGGTGAGTCGAGTAGCCCGAGCCGACCGACGAGACAGTGTCCTCCTCATGAGCGTCGTCGAGGACAGAGGTGTCGTTGAGCTGCTCCTGCGCTGCCTTGGACGAAGGGTTGCTGTCGGTGCCGGGCGGTGTTAGTCCAAGTGTACAATGTCGTGCAGTCGTGCTTAAAAGACGTACTAAGGTGGCCGGGGGAGCGGATTACGGTGGAACTCGCGCTGGCGAAGCATGTACTGTAGGGAAGCAGGAGAAGAATCCGTCGTCAGTAGAGAAGCTGAATACACGCTGGGCCGGTGAAAGACGCACGAGTGCAAGCTGAGCGTCGGTCGGGACGCCGATCAGAATCGAGTTGCTGAGGTCAAGCTGCTCAGGCCAGTTGGGGAACGTCTTGAGCAGCCATTGGACGCCCTGCATGATGAACTTGGCGCCAAAGAAGCCGGCGCCGAGCGCAAACGAGCCAGCGTGGGCAAAGACGGAGGGGGGTGTAATGGCAAAGATGATGGCAACCGGTAAGAGGACAGCAGCGAGCTTGAGCCGGGCAAAGCCGGGCGGGTAGTAGGCAGGCGGGTTGAGGGCGCTGAAAAGACGTAGCTTGAGGGGTCAGCACGAATGCCGACGGAGGTTGAGCTGGTCAGAGGACTCACTTTGCTATCATCTCCCACAGGTCGGCAAAGTCGTTGAGTGCGTCCTGAAGGCCCTTAGCGACGATCCCAACCATCTGGTCGCGCTCCTCCTTAGCCTTGCGCGCGTCGTCCGCGTTGGCGTCCTCGAGCTTACCGCCCTCGTTCAGCTGTGGGCGGCGGCATTGGTTCAGCAACAGCAATTTGCGTGAGTTGAGAGCAGACGCGGTCAAACAGACCGTCTTGTTGCGCTTGCTGCCGTGCTCGACGCCTGTGGCAGGCGCCGTCTGGGCCTCGACATCAGCGTGGCCAGTGCCGTTGGTCACGTTGTCAGGGTCCTCGCCCGCCTCAACGGCCGCCTTCTTGAGCTGCTTGTTTGAGGGCTTGTGCCGGCCGCCCATAAGAACGCGCATGCCGAACTGTACATAAAGAACGGCGGAGAGCAGATGAGCAATTTACTGGCTATGAGCTCAGTCGCTTGCGTAACGCCCGCACCTTTTCGATGTTCTTAGTAAATTCCCACGACTGCTCCTCGATCTGCTCATGCTTGCTCCGGACTTTCTGCGGATGCCGGGTCGAGACCATGCTTTCGTCGCCCTTGCGGTTGAGCGGGTCGGTTGCTGACGGCGTCACCCCCGGCGGAGGAGGAACGACCGGGAAGAGGATGCTGCGGCTCCGGCGCGAGAGGATGAGAAGCATAAGAACGCCGATCAGGAGAGGCGTCGTCATGTGGAAGACCCAGGCGACGAAGTAGGTCGCGGCAAATATGCCAGCGCGGACGCGTTCGTTGGGGTGCCACGAAATGAGCCGCCCGAGCTCACGCGTGAAGCGGATGCCGCCCACGCCAGCCGTCGCGTAGCAGCGCTCGAGGTTGGCTCTGATCAGGTCTGAGTTGTAAGGCACCGTTGGCAGGCGCGATCGGCGCAGGTCTGGCTGGCCAGGCTTGAGCTTAGACGGCGGCGAGAGGACGTGCGTGACTTGCTAAGGGTGGGCAGAGAAAAAGGGAGTAAGTGAGCGCTCGGGTCGCCAAACATTTTTGCCACACCAAGCATACCTTGTCGAGCCTTCGGAGCATCGTCCAGAGGTGGTCGTCCTCGATGCCGAGGACGACCGTTCCTCCAGCCTCATGGCCCAAGACTTCGCGCCGAAGCGCCTTGCGCTTCTCGATCTCAGCGCCTTCTTCATGCTTGTCAACGACGTCAACCTGGTCGTGCGTTTTGCCGGGCACATCATGGTGTGCCCCAGCGATGTTAGGGTCCTTGTGGCCGTCGTTGAGGGCGTACGCTGGCGGCGGCGCAGCCTCGAGATTGAGGTCGGACGGCATATCGACAGGGAGAAGCGAGACAATCGCCTCCTCGGCCCGTTGGATGAACGGTGGCAGGTCGGTCGACTTCTTTTGGAGGTCCTCGATCACCTCGAGTGAGTGCGGGACGACCTTTCCGCCCGCAGGGTGGGTCGGGATCTCAGCGGCCGAAGGAAGCGAGGGGATCTTGTCCTGCGGTGCGTGCTTCTTAGTCGCCTGGCCCTCCTCGTTGACCTGTGTGGCGTTGGTCGAACCAGGATGGTCGAAAGGCACCTTGGACTCGACAGACGACGGCATGTCGGGTCCAGCGGGCTCAGGCAGGTCGAGCGTGCCTGACGCGGTGACTTCGGGGTCGTCGGCGGCAGCGTCGTCGACGGCTGAAGGGGCGACAGCGGCCGACGTCGGCGCAGGAGGTCCAGCCGGCCTTGGCAGGTCCTGTCGGCCGTCCTTGACCTCAGGGTCGTCCGATCGGGGCAAGATGACCGGAGCCGGCGCGTGGGGCGGCGGCGCCGGGCCAGCCGGAGCGGGCAGGTCCAGCTTCCCGTCCTTGACCTCCGGGTCGAGCCGCGATTCGGTCAAGATGGCGACGGCTGGGTCGACGCCGTGCGCCGGGGGCTTTGACGGGCCGGCCGGCTCGGGCAGGCTTTGATTGCCATAGAGGTCAACCTCGGGGTCGCGCGAGCCGGCAGCGACGAAGCGCGAGGCAACGGGCGAGTGAGGGTGCGGCGGAAGGGGAGATGGCGGCGGGCTAGCCGACGTTCGAGGCTGGTCGTCGTGCAGGATCTCGCGCTCGGGTGAGTCCCTCGGCGGCGTGGTCGGCAGCGCTGGTGGGAGCGTGCTCAGGTCGAGCGGCGGGGCGAGCTGCTGCGACATCTTGAGATGGGTGGTGATGAAGGGCAGGGCGGTCGGCGAGCGTCGGTCGTCTCCTGGCTGCGAAGGAAACTCAGGGCGGCCGCGGCGGCGTTCGAAACGCGTCATCGAGAGGCTGGGCGCGGCGCATTGCTTGCAGGGTCCATTCGAACTCTCGACGCTTGATCTCGTTCCGCCGAACGGTTGAGCAACGGGCAATCAGGCGGAAGCTGAGTGTCAGATACTTGCTCGACTCAGCTCGGCAAGCAGACGATATCGCTTCACCTGGTGGACTGCTTCCAGCGATCAAGAATGGCGCCGCAATAACAGCGCTTCAAGCGGACCATCACAGGATCAACGACATCAACTTCGGACGTGCAGACCCACTCTCGGTCGAAAGCATGGACATGTCCTGTAACACCTGCCGGTAGAGATCATAGTAGGTCCGCATGGGTCATGATCAAGACGACCGCTCTGAAGCTGGGCAGGACGCGATGAGAACGGATGGCAAGCTTGGGAAGGTACTGTGCGGGCCGCGGTACAGGAGCGAGCAGGAGAACGGCGGAGCGAAAGCAAGACGGTCTGCGAAGGAGAGCGCTACAAGAGGGGTACAGACGACGAAGAGACGAGGAAATAAAGAGAGATCGGTTCGGTAGATTAGAGGGCCACCCGAGCGGGCGGGCCAGACAAGTCGAAAGCAAGGGGAAGGTCCGCGTCTGGAGGCAAAGGCTCGCGCTCACATCGGCCTGCAGAGGAATCAATAGGTCAGGCGGTGCCGAGTGGAACGGAGATTGAGGTGAGAAGGAACGCACACCATGGCCGAGAAGGCGCTGAGCGTGTAGGTGATCTTCCGTAGCGAATTCTGCGTGAGCAGGGAAAAGGGGAGGTTAGCAGTGTTTTAGACGTCGTTGGTGATTGACAAAGCGGACGAACGTAGTGCTCTCCAAGGCCGTAGAGTCTCCGATGGTAGCTGATCCGGACAGCCTTAATCTTGCGAGCGCTCTTTGGGTCCAGCGTCGCCTTGGCCTTGGGATCGGGTGAGTGAACGACGATCTTCGGATGATTCGACTGGATGACGTGGATCGGCATCTGGTAGTAGCGCGAAAGGGCGAGGATCTGCAATCAAGATGGTAGGCGAGTCAGAGGGTGGGAAGCGTGACAAGCCGTAAGGACACTCACCTCAGGCTCGCCGCCCCATTCGCCCGAGTCGCGCACGCGATCGCAGTATCGCTTGAAGGCGCGCTCACTCATCATGTCTGGCATGTCACAAAAAGCACGAGTCAGCAAGGCCGGCCGATATCAAGACAAAGGCAATACACACCGTCCTCGACCGCCCGCCGGCGCTCGAACCGCTCGGCCTCGGTCTCGCCCTCGACAGCTCCATCGTCCTCCTCACCGAATTCGAGGTCGGCCGAGCCGACCAAAAAGGGAAGAAATGCGTCTGGATGGGCGAGCATGTAGTCGGCCGCCGCCGCTCGCGTCGTCCGTGGATTGTTCTTGAGCGACAGCAAAACAGGAATTATCAGCAAGTTGGTGTGGGAAAGGTAACGCGGCAGCGACCTACGTCTTCCTCCTTGAGAACCTTGAGGATGTGAAGCTGATCGGCGACGGCGGCGTACATGCAGTGACCATCCGGAGCGATCTGCAGCAAGGAAGATGCAGGGAGTTGACTGTCAGTCAGATGCAGATGTCGCGGAGCGCATGGCGTGACCGGACGAACATCGTAGATCTCAACACCGAGTTCCATGCAGATCTGGAGGAGGTGAGCCCTCTCGGCCTGCTTGGCGCGCTCCATCCTGAGTTGAGGCGTAAGCTCTTCGGCCGGCTGGACGTTTGCCGGGAGCGAGGCCAGCGCAAGCGCGCCCTCCATGCTCGGCTGCACGGTGGCAGAAGGAGTCGAGATGTCAATACATCATGCACGGAGTTTGCAAACAGACGAGAATTGAACGCACGTCGCGCAACTTCTTTGAAAGGCTCGACATGAAGCCACCGCCCATTTTCTTCTTCTTGCCGCCGTTGGCGGCCAGCGCCTGCTGGGCGGCAGCCTCCTTTGCATGTAGCGAGGCCGCAGCGATGGAAGCGACGTCTTTGAGACCGGAGAGCGTCGCCGCGCGGATCGGTGGCGGGGAGGCGACCGGCGGCGAGTGGGCATGCGCGGACGGCGTGTGGTGGTGAGCGTGGTGGTGTGTGTGCGGCGGCTTGGTGCCGGCTGCAGGCGCTGGGACAGGAGTGCTCGTGCCGTTGACGGGCGTTTCTGCAGCGGCAGGCGAGTGACGAACGACCGGTTGCTCTGAGGTGGACGAAGCGAGCATTGGCCGTGACGGTGAGCCATTCGTCACTGGCTGCGCCGAAGGCTGGGCGACCGACGTCGGCGTGGACAGATCACGATGTGCATCATCAAGACCAGGAATTAGAGGGCCGGACTGGCCGTTGGTGATGCCGTTAGGCTGTGCGTGACCGTTCGGCGGCCCAATCGGCGTAGAGGTGAGCGGTTTGGCGAGCACCGATGGCCCGGTGCCGGCTGCAAGGCCGGACCCGGGCCAGCTCTGGCCAACGCTGTCTTGCAGCTCGTCGCGATGTTCGTCGTCGTCGTCGTCGCTCGCCAACTCGACGAGCGGCCGCCGGCCTTCCTCTTCCTCTTCGGCCCAGACGCCCCCGCCAGGCTTGCTGTGTCCGTTCTTACCGTTGCCGTTAAGGGCTCTCCGACCCCTATCATCAACCTCGTCAGCGGCGACGCTCGAAACGCTCGTGAAGCTCGACCGACTGGAGCTGACGCTGACCGGCCGGCTGAAGCCGCTCTCGACCATCGTCGGCAGCGTGTTTGCACGCGAGCGCCGGCCGGGGCCGTTTCCAGCGCCAGAGCCAGACGCATAGACTGGCTCTTCGCCAGCCGTCGCCGAAGCGGTCGGCGAGGGCGGCGCGCGCGCGGCCGGAGCTGCGGGCGAGGGCGAGGTTCCTCGGGCCGACGGCTGACCCGCAGAAGTAGTGCGAGACGGAGAGACGCCCGTCGTCGACCTGCCAACCGAGGCTGAGGCTGCTTGCGGGACCTTCGTCGCCGACTTGAACCGGCTGAGGAGGGAGCCGGTGCTCGAGCTCGACGCCTGCTGCTGCTGTTGTTGGTTCAGGTCTGCCGAAGACAGCGCCAAGGGCTCCTCCTGAGCTGGAGGACCGCTGGAAGACGAGCCTCGGCGGAAGGACGCGCGTTTGAACATCCGGACGCGCTGGCGCTTGAATCCAGAGAGAAGGAAAGGTTCTTGATGGGGCGAGTTGGCGGAAGGAAGCGGTCGTTAATGGGCGGCTGGTTGTGGATGAAGCGTCGGATCTGCGCAAGAGAAGGCGCGGCGAGAAGTAGGACCGTGTGAGGATGGACGTGCAAAGGAAGGAGAGTCGGCGGCCGGTAAGCGACAACGGTCTGTTGGAAGGTGAGGGCGCCTTCGAGCTGGGTTTGGGTCGGAAGGAGAAGAGTCGGCGAAGGCTTGAACAGACAGTCGGGATCTCGCAATGCTCTCTCTGATGCTGCTGGAGGCGTCCGTGCTGGGCTTTGGCAAAGGAGGTGTGGGGAATGAGGGGAGTTCCAGACCGTGTCGCGCCCGCTCGCCAGGTGCCAGGGCATCGGCAGGAAAGCATGGACGAGCGAGACGAAGCGCGGGGCGATCAATCGTCCCGGGCCGGCTGCCGAGAACCGCCGTCATCCGACCGGTCCGGATCAAAGCCGTTGACCTTCCCTCCGATTATGGTTCATGGCCAAGGAGGAGTGAACATGAGAAGGGACGCACCTGGACAAGAGCGAGCTGTGCAAGCGATTGCGAGCGTTCAGGGAGGTGAGAGGGCTTGTCGGAGGGACAAAGGTCGAGCTCGCCGCCCTTGCCGGACAAGGCCGAGCCGCCGGAATGCCGAAGCCGACGAAAGGCGAGGCCTGGGCGGAGGATGCCCGAGCTGATGGCCGACCCTCCTGCTGTTCCCTCTGCGCCCGTGTTCAGTAAATGGTCTGGCGAACCTTGAACCTCGCGCGAATACGAATCAAAAAGCGTTCTCTCCTCCTCGGAGAGCGACAGCAGGCGTTGTGCCTTGAGGCCGAAGAGGCGAGCCGGCACCACGACGCAGCGCGACGGGGGGGGGGGGGAGGTTGCGCGTGTCCCGGCCGACCTCGCTCTCTTGATTTGCTTGCCTCTCTCCTGGCTCTCGCAGCTCGGCTGTCCTCAAGCCCGTCCCTTGCTCGTACATGCTCGCGCCTCATCTCTTGGTGCGACGGACGCCAGGTCTTAGTCATGCCTGAGGCCGATCCCTGCGCGTGCGTGCCGTATCGGCCAGGTGACCGTCTCGATCGCCTTGCGGCCTGCGCAGTCGGCGCAAGCGAGGCGGAGCGACGCGTGGGCCGCCGAGCAGGGAGAGTCGACTCATGCCGGCCGCAAGGCGTCTGTCTGCCCTCTATCCCTTCTTACCAACGCCCTATCCTCGGTGATCTCGGCAGTAGCTAGGATGACATCCTTCACACCGAGCACGCCGCTCGACCTCAGCCAGATGACCAACGACGAGCTCGAGGACCTTGTCGCTAATCTCGGCAGCGGCTCGGCCAAGCCCGCGGCCAGCGGCATTAACTGGGACGATGCCCTATTCGAGTGCGTCCTCCGTCCCTCTCTGCTGGGCAAGGGACTTGATAGCCCGCCGACGACTTTGGGTGGACATGTTGCGACCTTGCCGCTTTATGGATGTCTGTGCAGCGGGGGATGTCCAACAGCGTAAGCTCACCTGCTCCCAACCAATCCTCCCCCCTCCCTCGCCGAATTCCCTTGCCCCTCGCAGCACGTTCAATGACGACTTCACGCTAGCCGACCCGTCGGCCTTCACGCTTCCGACCTTCCCGCTCTCGCAGCAGACGGCAGGTACTGCTTACCCGACATCCTACCTCCCTGGCCCTGCGTCGGCCGGCGCGCCTCAGTTCATCTCGCCTGGCCTTCTCGGCGGGAGCTCAGTCCCTCCCTCCCTCGTCGGCGGTCTTCTCCCTCCGGCACCTCCGGTCGCGGCTGCTACTGCCAGCGCCGGCGGCCATGGCTCGAGCGTCTACTCGCATGGCGGCTCGACCTACAACTCGTCCGACGACACGCGATATGAAGCCGCGAGCGTTCTCTCGAACACGCTCTCCCAGTCTCGGTCGCAACGCCATCAGTCATTCTCGATCGCGCCCCCGACCAACTCCGCTCCAGCCACTGCGTCGGCGGCCGTTCAGCAGCCCAAGAAAACGGCCTCGTCCGTCGGCGGCGGCAGCGACGGCGGCGTGCCCCAGCGATACAAGCGGACTAAGACGGGCTGCCTGTGCTGCCGTCAGCGTCGCGTCCGCTGTTGCGAGACGTGCGTCCCTCGTTCAACTTCTGCTTCCGCATCAGTTCTTCGTTGACCCGTGCCTATCCGCCTCGTAGCAAACCCGATTGCAAACGCTGCCGCAACGCCGGTCGCGAGTGCGTCTGGCCGTCGGCCGAGAACCCGTCGTCGACGCGCAAACTGCCCGGCGGCGAGGTGACTCTGCCCTCGGGCACTGTTGTTGGGGCTCGCAAGAAGGGCAGCATTGCCGGCAGCGTTGGAGGTGGAAGCAAGCGAAGTGAGCGCGGTGCCGGCTCGGCGGCCAACGAGAAGAAGGCGGAGACCAAGCGGACTTCGGTTGCTGCCGCCGCTGCAGCCTTCGCCGCTGCTGACATCCAGGAGCACGAGCAGCTTCCGGAGCGCACCCAGTCGGCCTCACCGCCAACCAGCTCGTCGGCCTCGCCCGTCCCCGCCGGTTTCAAGCAGCAACTGGCGCAACAGCCCGCGAAGCACAAGCAGCACCGCTCGCCCTCGTCTGTTTGCTCGTCGGCCCTCTCACCCTGCCCATCGGCGTCCGACGGCGAATCGACTACCCCGCCTCCTCCGGGCGCCTCTCTCGTCGACTCGGCCGTCGCAGCCACTATCGAGCGTGCCCAATCGATGGAAATCGACGGCAGCGTCAGCCCGATGAGCAACGTCCTTCCGCAGATGCCTCCCTCATTCTCCGGCAGTGCTGTCGGAGGGACTGATCAGTGGCTCCTGCCCTGGTTCCCGACGGCTGAGGCCCGTGGGCTCATCCTTCACTTTTGCCAGAATTCGGGCGCCCTCCTCAGTGCGTCTTGCCCGCCGCCGGCTAATCTCGTTCTCGCTCGCGCTGACCGTGATCTTTTCCCATTGCTCAGTGGCCAACCCGCCCACCGTCTCACCTTTGCTGGCCACGCTGCTTCCGCTCTCACTCTCGCGCCCGCGCGGTTCGAATGCGGCCGTCGACGGCCTCCGGACGACGCTCCTGACAATTGCGGCGACCCATCAGGCCTATCTGCTCGCCAAGGCCCGTGCGCCGCAGGACATTGTTGGTCGCGCGCTCGACCTCGCCGTCGGCTTCCGGGCCGAGGCGCGCGCCCTCCTTGCCGCTGCCGACGCTGCTGACGTCGGAACCGAACACCAAGGCCGCTTACCTGAGGACGTCCTCGTCCGGCTCGCTGGCGCCGTTATGGGCTCGACCGTCGACGTCATGCTTGGCGGCCACGGCTTTAGCAAGAACCTCGACACTGCGCTTGCGCTCGTCCGCTCATGCGGCGGGCCCGACGTTCTCCTTCAGCAGCGCCAGGCCGGGTCGATCGCGCTCGACGACACTGGCAAGCTAGCCGTCGACCCGGTCCGGCTCCTACTCGAGATCCTCGCCGGGCACGAGGTGTTTGCTGGCCTGGTCACTGGTACAGAGGCAAGGCTCGTCAACGAGGGCACCTGGTGGAGCGCAACTGGTCAGGTGTCTTATCACCGCGAGTCGGTTGAAAATCACTTCGGCACGACCCGGGCCGTTATCTCGCTCGTCGCTCGGGTATGTCCGTCCCTTCCCTTGCCGTTGCGCTCAACATTGACGATTTCCTCTTTGCCTACTGCAGGCCAACTCGTTGATGCTCCGCGCCTCGCAGGCATCGGGCGCGATCCCAGAGATCTCGACAGCGTCAAACAACGCCGCCGACTGCCTCTTCCACGAAGATGGCCTCTCGCTCGCTTTCCTGCGCGACGTCACTGGCCTCAGCGGCTGCTCTACGCCGACTGTCTCTGCTTCTACTGTCGGAGGTAACGAGCCCGACGTCCTGCGCATCTCAAAGGATGTCGGCCAGCTCTTCCGCGACGTCGAGCGCGAGCTTGGCAACGCCCGCGCGCTCGTCACGGGCCGGACCAAGGACGGTTCAGAGGCCTACCTTCGCGCGGTCGAAGTTCTCGTCTACCGGCACATCTATCACGTTGGCCGGACTGACATTCGCGTCCAGGCGGCCTCGCTTGCCGTACTTGAGTCGTGCTCGTCGGCCATCAACATCATCCGCCCGACCCAGTGCGTCCTCAGTGCCGCCGTCCTAGCCGTTCCCAATCGAAAGCTGAACTCTGCCTTCTCGCTGCCTTCACTCAGCCTCATGTGGCCAATGCTGATTTCCTCGACTCAAGTCGACATGGCCGCCCGGCCGTGGATCACCTCGCTCTTCGACGGCCTTCGCACACAGTGTTGCTTCAACGTCGACTCGACCGAGAAGATCGTCCGCGCCGTCTGGACCCGGCTCGACCGGGGCGAAGAATGGGCTAACTGGAAGTCTGCCGTCGTCGATCTCGACATGAAGGTCCTGTGCGTTACCTCCTCTCGGCCACTCGGAACATTAGAACGCGCACCGCTCAACAGCTGACATCGCTCTCGCCCCTCACTCGATCAGTCTCACTTGAATTGACGTGCTTGTGATCCTTAGGCCGGCCTCAAAGCCTGCTCACGGATCGCAGAGTCACCTCAGTCAATCGCACCCCTCGATTTTCCCCAAAGACGAGCGCCTCCTGAACAGGGGCCGGCTTGTCTGTCGGCGGCAATCATATCGGTCGAAGGACACGCTCCGAAAGGTCGCTTCCTTCATTCCTCATCCTCCACCCCGCCAGCTGTCCGTCCGAGGCCGCTAGTCGGTCCGGCTATCAGCGCGGCGGCCGGCGCTAGCGTATAAGAAGCGCTTGATGCCTGCCCTTCAGTCAGCACGATGGATAGGACCCGCGGACGGCGCTGCAATATTGCGCCCCTCGGTCCAAGGCGTAGACGTCGGTCCGGCCTTTTTTCCTCTTAACTTTTACTGCTTTTACCTGTCTTCCTTCATGCTTTTACCTATCTTCCTTCATGCTTCTACTGTTCCTGCGCACACTGCGCGCGCTTCGAACATCTCCTACCGTCCTTTAAAGCGGCGCTCTCGCTCGCTCTCAAACCCTTGTTCCACATCTCTCGCCGTGCCGGTCCCTTGCCCGGCGCTCTTCCGATCTGATGCCTCGTGATCTTCCGGCCTGCTTGAAGCCTGCTTGCCAGACGCATTGCCCGTTCGCGCGTCGCGCCAATTACAGGATGACGCTGAGCAAGGGCTTTCGGCGGCCTACCGAGCATCCGGCGGATTCTCCCCACGGCGCTGGCCGCTCCGTTTTCGAAAGTCCCGGCCGCGGTTTGCCGAGCCGCCCAAATTCAGCCCTCTGACCCTTCTAACCTCGACGCCGACCATCGCCTGCTCACCTGGCTTCTAGCCTCAAGCTAGAGGGGAGGCGGAGGGGCATCTATCCTGTAGCCTTCCTACTGACCTTATGTGCTGGTGAGTCTCGTTCCACGCACTGCCTCCCGCTGTGCGCAACCTTCCTGCCCTCCGACGAACCCCCAACCAACTCCTCGGACCATCCGACATGATGATCCCATGTCGCCCCAGTCGTAACGAGCCTGAACTCAACCCTCACGCTTTGACGATCCGACTAGAGTGCCGCCAAAGCCTCGCTTCTGATCTCTGCCCTCCCCTTCTCAACCTTCTCTCGATCCCTGTTCTGTTCCGACTGCCGACCGTGTGCTGACCCTCCCTTCCCATTTGAATCGTTCAGACCTCTCATATCCTTCCTCACCTTGTGCTTAACTTAGCCCTGGTTCTCCTTCTTGTTCCACCACCACCACCACCACCACCACTCCTCTGCAGTATGTGGGCGATGAGGAAATAGCACACTCTCACCAAGAACACTGAGCCTCCGGGCAATGTGGATCAGCTTATGCAATTAAGAACGGCCGTCTGCCAGCCCACATACTGCTTCTCCTCCACCTGCATCCTCGTCGCGGTGATGTCGCATTGCGACGTCCCGATGCCGATGCCGGTGTTGGTCTCATGTCGTTCATTGCTTTCTGAGCAGGACGCAGCGTCATTATCAACAAAGGGATTCCATCAATCATTGCAAGAGGCACAAAGACAAGTCCCTGCTTGCAGTTTCTGCGGTTCCGGCCTGGTCTTGCTTGTTCTCATGTACCCAAGCTTAGCAGGAGTTGTGGTTGTCAGGGCTGAAGGCGTTGCCCGTCAAATCCGGATTCTCGCACCCGCGTCTGCCGGGGTGAGCAAGCAGTTCGCGGCCGACGCTCTCTACGCCGAACCATTTGTAGAGCAAGATTGGACAGGTTCCGGCCGGATCGAATTCAGATCGCAGCGAGACGAGCGGAGGAGCTACGAATTCAGCGAGCATAAGGTCCAAAAGGCGGGGGCGACAGAGGCTACCTTTGAGGGCGTTGCAAGTTCGAGAATTGAGATCACGAAGGAGTTCCTAAATGATCACAGTCGAGGTCGTCGCTGGCTTTTTGCCGGAACAAGTGGCAGGCTGGCCAATTGTATCGCTGAGAGTCTGCTCGTTTGACCTCGAGTCAAGCAGGTTGGCCGACTGAGTAGCTGACGGCTTTGGTTCGGCCGTTGCTTGAATGCTCGTTCGCTCGGCACCGACGGCGGCATCGACGCCGAGATCGTCATGTTTGTCCTGTTGAGGACGAGGAGCGACAGATAAGTGCACGCTCTGTGATAGACAATAGTTCAACAAAGAGGAGCGAGAATCACGCCGAGGAGCCAGTAGACCTGCGTAAGGTAGAGATGTTCCGTCAGTTTGGATTCCCGACTTCACGAAATCGTATCGCGATAGGCGTACGTAGCCAAAGCATGTGAAGAAGAGCGCGAAGACCGCCGGACATCGGAGCCAAGGATCTCTTTCCATCCAGTCGTTTAGCACATTGACAGAGGAGGCGACCAGCTCGTTCGCTTGCCGGATCCGCGAGTCGCGCTTGGGGTCCTTCAGCCACCGAAAGAGATAACCGAACAGGCGATTCTGGACGAAGATCAAGCCAAGTAAGCCCAGAGCTCGTGCGGGGCCGGACGAGCGTAGTGGTAAGAGCATGCTGGGCGAGGTCGCGGTGACAAGTAGTTTAGGTCAGTTGGGAGCAGCAGCGCCGGCCTTAGTCGTCGCGACGATCAACAAGCGCGCAGCAACCCGGCAGAGAGGACGATGTGGCACAGAGGTGATGCACGATCAGGCCGCCGAATCTTGGGCATCGTCCGTTTGCCGAGACGAGTCGCTCAGCTTTTTGATGACACTTGTTCAAGATCAGAAATTAGCATTTAGAGCAATCGTCGGTTTCGACGACTATGTGTATGAGGGGCCGAATGGGATCAGCGAAGTAAAGGAAGGCTTCCAAGTAGGCGCCAAGCCCTATACTTTTGGCGGGTGCTGAGGATGCTTCGCCGAGTCTTAGCTGATAACCCCGGACTGAGCGGTGTGCGCGGCAACAATCGTGCTGAAGATCGTGCGCGAGGTGGTCTGGCTAACGCTGATTGACGACATTCGATGGTCGTCGTTTTGTTTGAGAGCCGCAAGAAGAGTCTGAAGACGCTTGCTGCCCTGCCGGAGTGTGTTAAAGGTGGAGGGGGTGAAGGCAGATGAAGAGTTGCGAAAGAAACCAATGCGGGTGCGGAGGAGGAAAGCATAGCGTCGGAACCCAGGAGCCCAGTGGTCAAACAGCAGGCCAAGGGGGTCAAAAGAGGAGGGATGATGTGCCTCGGCTTCTTCAAATCACATTACCAACGGAAGTTACTCGCCTGTTGATCGGTTCTCAGAACCTCAAAAATAGGCTGGCCAAGATTGTAGGATGACTCCATGTAAGACGCTACATTATTGGCGCAGGCAGACTGGCTCGCCGCTGTCATTGAGGATTGCCAGCCACGCCAAATGGCGCGTTAGCGAATGCAAGGCTGTCGATGGGCCGAAAGATCAAAACGGACTCAAATCAGGATTGAAGGGCGGTACTCTTCTTTCGAGTTGAACTGTCGACTGTCAAAGTCTTTGAGTAGGAATTGATAGAACGAGCAACTGGTGTCGGACACTGGCGTCGGGAAACATTCTGCATCCCGCCTGGGACGCCTCTCAAAGCAAGTGGCTCCGCAGTGTTGAGCCTAAGAAAGGTGACTACGAGGTTGCCTCCGTCGCCAACGTCTGTGGCGGATCCCGCACCCAAGCGCGCACCCGCTCGCCAAAGAGGGACGACTTGAGGAGCTCGTCGTGATCGCCGAGGTCGAGGTCGGCCAAGAGAACTGTTTCCGAGTCGAGACCGAGGTCTACCAATCGTGTATAGAGGAGCGTAGGTTGCCGAAATGAGATGAGCGTGTCGGACGGCGAGTGCGAGACGACGAGCCGGAGCGGGTGGGGGTGCGGCGGAAGCGCAAAGGCTGTGGAGCGATATATCCACCGGTTGAGTGTTTGATTAGCCTAAGGCGCCTGTGCGATACACAATTTGAGCTACGACGGCGAGCGCGATCGTCAAATACGAACGAGAGTCAGGGTTGGCCGGCGACGCCGAGAGGTAGGGCGGAGGGCCGAACGCGTCGGTGATGAACCACTCCTGGTACTTTGGATACTCGTCGACGAGCGCGTCAATCTTCGAAAGTCAAAACAAATCCTGTTCATTAGCCTCAAAGAACACTGAAGGCGATAATCGTGGCGGTCGACGTACGTCTGCTATCGGTTCCGAAAAGAGGAAGCCGCGGAACGTCGCCCGCAGCTCTGGCGCGAACGGAGGCAACTCAGGGTGCTGCAGCAGGAAGTGGCAAGCGATATGCTGGAAAGGAACAGGAGGGATAACAGTTCAGTGAAGGCCAAGATCAAGACTACTTGAGGCTCTGCACGCACCGCGCCAGCTGAGTGGCCAACGAACCAGACCCGTTCGCGCGCGTGCTGCCAGCGATCGCCCAGCAAGAGGCCTCCGGCGGCGCCCTTACCGACGAGCCACTCGACCGCCGCTTTGACGTCAAGCGGATGACCTGGCCAGCGGAAGGGCTCCTCGTCCGCTTGGCCGCTCAGCCGGTAGTTGATGACGGCCAGCGCGTAGTCTTGCGGCATCAGCGTCGGCAGCTCCGTCAGCGTCGGGTCGCGCGAGGACGACGTCCGCCAGGCGCCGCCGTGGACAAAGACGACGAGGCCCTGACACCGCTCCGAGGCATCTGGGAGATAAAGATCGAGCTTCAGACGCGGCAGAGCACCATAAGGTAGGTCGAGATGAGGACCGAGAGGCATAGAGGGAGCGTGCAGAGGGCGTGGTCGAGGTCGGGCTGAAGCTGGCGTCAGTGTCGGCGGAGTCCGTCTCAACCAACCCCAGCCCGCGCAGCTCCTCTTTTTATTGATTCGGACTTTCTATAGACAGTGCTGATTATGCGACGAAAGCTTTCTGTGGGCATGACTACGACAAAGTGAGGCAATTGCATGGAAGATTTGTATTGAGGCGACTCGACGTGACAGCCAAATAGGCGACTCGATACTCTTGCTCTGATTGAGCATGCTCCAGCTCATGCTGCGTCCTGTTCGTCGTTCCGGCGCGTGAAGCGCGTCATGCTCGAGCCCTCCTCCCGACGACCCTTGCAGCTCTGACCGCGCATCGCCGACTTGACTCTGCACATGAAGCAGGATTGAGAGCAGAACCATAGAGAGATGCGCCTAGGAAGGGCGGTTGCTGAGCGGAGAGCGAGAGCGAGATCTATGAGGGAGAGAAGGAAGGGGGCTTACAAGAGCCTTGCGAACGCAGAAGGAGGAAAGACCGAAGGGAAGGTGGAGGGCATTACAGGGAGGGGGGTATGAAGGTAAGAGGCGGACTGTAAAAGCGTCCGCTTTTGGAAAGAGGCGCAAAGAGATACAGGAGGGCGAGAGACTAGATGCGAAAGTTACTCGTCGTCGGTGTCGGGCTCCCGCTCGCCACCGTATGAAAGCCAGTCGAGCTTGCGCTTGGCGCGCCGAGCCTGCTGCTCCTTGATCTGGTTGCGCGAAAGCTTCTTGGGCTTCTTCTTGATGCCGCCCGAGGGCGAGGCGGTCTCGCCCTCGTCACCCGAGCCGGCGGGCGTCGTCGTCGCCGAGCCCGTCCGGGAGGCGTTGCGCGACGCCAGCCGCGAGACGGCAGCCGACGTGCCGGCCGTTGTCGCGCCCGACTTGTCCGCGAACGCGTCCTCAACGAGCGCCACCTTGCCCTTGGCCGTGAGCCGGCCGGCCTCGACGTGCCAGATCTCCGGGCACAGAGCGTTGACGAACTCCATGTTGTGCGAAATGATGCAGACAGCTCCTCCCCAGTCGCGGATGGCGACCGACAGACCGCCGAGCGCCTCGCGGTCGAGGAAGTTGGTCGGCTCGTCGAGGACGAGGACTGCAATAAAAAGAAAGCGAGGTGTCAACAGACTGCAAAACACAGAGCACGCAGAAAGAAAGAGGACGCACCCTGCGGGTTGTTCCAGAGCGTGGCTGCGATGACAACCTTGACCTTCTGGCCACCAGAGAGGCCACCCATCTCCGAGTACATGGCGTGGTCGCCCTCGAGACCGACGTCCTCGAGGTGCTTCTTGATGAGGTGGGCAGCGTTGTCACGCGTTCCGGCACCCTCGCGAGACGACTCGATGTCGTCGAACTGCTGGATGATCTTGGCGAAGCCAAGCTCGAGCAGGTCCGTCCGGGACATCCACGTGTTGGACTTGTGCGATAGGCCCTGCCACTTGATCTCGTACTGGAACGTCTTCTTGAGCTTCTGCCGGCCGAGGATGAGCTCGAGCTTGCGGGTCGAGCCGTCCTTGCCGACGATCGGCTTGTCCATCAGCTCCTTCTCCTCCTCCGACAGGACGCGCGTCGCCTTCTCGAGGATCTCACGGTCGTGACCGTCCTGGAAACGCCACTGACTGCAGTGTCAAAGGGAGAAAAGCGAGTCAGCAGGGAAGGACGCTTGAACAGCGGTGCAGGGCGGCGCAACGCACATGTAGGCAACCGGGGTCTTCTCGAGGTGCTGCTCAAGGTGGTGGAAGGCGTGCTGGGCGACGTAGCCGACACGAAGCGCGGGGTGCTTGTCGACCTTGCCCGAGTCGGGGATGGTCTCGCCGGTAAGAAGCTTGATGAGCGTCGACTTGCCCGCACCGTTGGGACCGAGAATGCCGACGCGCGACGAGAGCGTGAGCGCGCACGAGACGTCGTGGAGCTGGGGCCGGGGCGCGCCCGGGTAGGTGAACGTGCAGTTGGTGAGCTTCATGATCGACCGCGTGTTGGACCGAACGCCCATGAGCGAGCCCGGCGGCGGGAACTTGAAGGCGATCGAGGTCGCAGCAAGCGTGTAGTACGACTTGGCCTCAGGGACGCGCTCGACAAACTTGGAGAGGTTGCCCTTGTAGTAGGCAATCTTCTTGTTCTCGTAGTGCATGATGTCCGTGCAAGTGTTGTCGAGGAAGCCAGAGTCGTGCGAGACCATGATGCAGGTGATCTGCGTCTGCGAGCAAAGGTAGCGCTCGAGCCAGGCGACGGAGCCAACGTCTGCAAGAGAAGTGAAGAGCACAGAGTCAATGAAGGGTTCAATGCGGCTATATTACAGTGAACGCACCAAGATGGTTGGTCGGCTCATCGAGCAGCAGGATGTCGGCGCCGACGAGCATCGCACGAGCGAGCTCGAGCTTCATCTTCCAGCCACCCGAAAGCGAGCCGACGGCGTCCTGCTGCTTCTCCTCCGAGAAGCCGACCTCGAGGAGGGCGGCGGCGATCGACTCGCGCGAGGTCTTCTTCTCGATCAGGTTGACGTCCGCAGCGATGAAGTCGATGATCGAGCTACCGGTGTCCTCGCCCTGGAGGGCGTGCTCGACCATGATCGTCTTGAGCTCGTCCTGCGAAGGGAAGCCCTCGACCTTGCCGTCACGAATCGCCTTGAGCAGGGTCGACTTGCCCTTTCCGTTTCCGGCGCAGACACCGTAGCGGTGACCACGGTAGAGCTTGAGCTTGGTGTGGTTGAGGAGGAGGAGACCACCGTAAGCGAGCGAGAACTGGATGTTGCAAAGAAGCTCGCCCTCAGAGCCGTCGTCAACCTCGTCGGGGGCGAAGCGGTTCTTGTCGTCCTCGATGAACGAGGCAAGCGTGGCGGCAGTGACGTCCTTGACGTCAGCCTTGCCGTTCGGCAGGACCCAGCGGAGGTACGGGCCGAGCGAGCGGTTCTCCCAGACGTCGCCGTCAAAGAGGCGCTCCTCCGACATGTCGGCAGCAATGCCGGCGGCGTACTCGAGAATCGTCGCCGCAACCGGCTCGTTGGGCATCGACTTGACGAGCGGGAGAGCCTGGATCGGGGGCTTGGGCAGGTTGGTGATGGCCAGGTTGGGGAGGATGATGGCGAGCGCCGCGAGCGTCGCGGCCGGGATGTCGCGCGCGGGGGGCGGCTTTGAGTCGGCCGAAGCGCCGGCAGCCTTGAGCGTCTCCTGGGCCGTCTTGGCGAAAGCGCGAATCTCGGGGAAAGCGGCGCCCTCGGCAATGTTGTCGACACCGGGGACGAGGACACCGAGGTAAGTGGCAGCAATCTTGGGGTCCCGGACGAGCTTGACGAGGTTGGCAATGACGATGCACGTCATCCGGGTCGTGTCGGTCGAGCGCTCCTTGAGCGCACGGATGAGCAGCGGGACCATGACAGCGAGAACGGGGGCGTTGACCTCAGCGACAAAGGTCGTCGACGAGAGCGCCTTGATGGTCGACGGGACAGCGCTGGGCGAGGCCATGGCGTCAACGAGCTTGTCGAGGTGCTTCTTGAGGTCGGGGTTGTAGAGCGTGCCGGTGAGGGCAAGGCCCGTCTTCTTGGCAGCAGTGGCAACCTGCGGTGATCGTAGAAGGATGTCAGACGCTGAGCGGTTAGGGCGAGAACCAGCAGGGCCAGAAGACTGACCTCGGCCTTGGTGTCGTGCATCGCCTTCTCAACGAGAGGGATGGTCGCGCCGAGCTCAGCGGCGACGTTCTCGGTCGCGCCCTCCTTGACCATGCCCTCGAGCGCCTTGAGGACACCAATCTGCGAGCGCCAGCCGCCGAGCGATTTGAGGCAGTCGCGGAGGACGACAAAGACGAGCCGGGTGGCCTCGGGCGGGCAGATCTTGACGAACGTGTTGAGCGCTGACTGAGCCGAGGTCCGGATCGCCGCCGTCTTCTCGTTGAGCAGGTTAAAGACCGTCTCGAGGTAAGGAAGGAAGACGGCCTCGGTACCAGCGCCGAGGTTGACAATCAGCCGGCCGAAGGTGATAGCGGCGTTGGCGCGCTCCTGCTCGACCTTGGAGAGGGCCCAGGCGGCGACCGTGTCGAGGACCGAGTGGGTCGAGAGGGCCTCGATGTCGGACCGCTTGATGGCAAGCGAAAGCTCATCGGCCTTGCCCTTGGCCTGGACGGCGTCCTTGGCTGCCTGGAGGGCGACCAGGAGCTCGGGGATGACGGGAGAGTCGGACATGACGGAGGGGGGAAGAGCTCGGAGGGAGGGGGCGAGCTGCGCAGGGAGGGGAGGGTGGGCTGCGACCGGCGGAGGGGAAGTAAGACGCGGAGAGAAGAAGCGCGGCCGGCGGAAAGAAGGAGAGCGGCGGGGAGGGAGAGAAGGGAGGAAGGAGAGAGGGAGACTGAGTGGTGGTGTGGTGGGCTGCGTCTTTGGACAAGGCGAGCGTAAGGAGAGAAGGGACGAATGGCGCTGCACCGGCAAAATCTCCCAGAGGCAGCGAGCGCGAAACGAGCGGCGCGCGCGCGCAGCCGACGCGGAACGCGAATTCCTCCCACCACTTGGACAAGCAGCTTGCCTCCGAAAGAGTGGTGGACCGCCTTGCTTAGTCACTCCCACCGGGTTTCTGTTGCTTTAAGACGAGCCGCAAGAGTCTAATCGTTCTGACGAGACGCACATCCGATCAAGGAAGTGATTGCTCATCGCTCAGAGCGCCCATCGGCTCGCGACACTCCTCTCAATCCCCTCGCCAGCATAGCGATAGCCCTCAACGGCCATCTGCAGCCCCTCCTCCTCCTGCCGGAAGAATTTGGGGAAGTCGCCCTGGGGCGGCGGCGCGCCTGGCGGAAGAGCTCCTCCGAGCGAGGCCATGAAGGCGCTCGAGGTCGGATCGGGCCGGGCGGCCGAGGGGTCCGAGAGGAGGAGGCGGAAGACGCCGTTGAGGCCGAACCAGTTGAGAAAGTACCAAGAGAGGGCAGAGACCCAGCGGACGTCTGCCGAAAGGTCCGACGCGGGGACGCTCAGCAGCGCAAGAAGAGGGACAATGAAGCGAGGAAGGCTCACCCATGTCGGGCGTGACGATATCGCGCTGCAGCATCGATTTAAAGCCGAGGGTAAGCGGGAACGGCAGCTTGACTGGAGCGAGGAGGTTGCAAGGGTCAACACTCGGCACGAGATAAGGACTCGGACTGGCACGCACTGCAGACGAAGCCTGAGAAGAAGAAGTTAATCTGAGCGTGAAGGCCGTCGGTGTGTCGATTAGCAGCCATCCTCCAAGCAACGAGAGCCCCTTCCGGGGGGAAGGGGACGCACCCAGGCCATGATGGCAAAGTTGGGCACCATCATCACGACCTGTTTCTTCATGCCGTCCATCATGCCCTCCATCGCGTTCGGATCGCTCAGCGGGTTCGGCGGCGCCGTCTTCTCCGGCTCGATCATCTGACCCGACTTGTCAAACGTCGGCTTAACCTTGAGGTAGGCACCCTGCTGGAAAGCGAGTGAGAGATGCGAGGCGAGCGCCTGGAAGGTGAGCGGAGGGAGGGGGCACGAGGGCGAGGAGGCTATGAGAAGCCGGGAGCGCTGGAGGGCTCGTCTACGAGTCGAGCCGCGAGAACCGTCAGCTCTAAGCGGATGGACGATCGAAGATCGGCCGGCGGAAGGTGAAGGGGACAAACTGCTCGCGGACGGCCGCCTTGGACTGCCTCTTGGGTGGCCCGTCGAGCAGCTGAGTGACGTTGTGCCGGAGGATGCCGACAAGCACCTGGGCGTCGGGCAGGCGGCCATCGCACGTGAGAGGTCAGCTCCTGAGTTCGTTCTTAGACAAGAAAGTTCTGAAGCGCACCATGCTGTGAAGGCCCGGAGGGGCAGTGGAAGCACTGATGTCAGCTTCTGGCGAGAATCAGACTGTCGAAGGAGGGACGCACACCAAAGTGATGGGGAAGAGGACCCAGTTCTGGCGGAGAGGCAAGGGCAGGGCAAAGGTGTCAGCAGTCCTCCAGTCTGAAGTACGTTGCCAAGCGACTAGGATCCGTCCGGACGGACCCGAATCTGCGGATCGAGGTAAAGATCAGGCGCGCCCATCTTGCGCAATCTATAAGGGGAAGCGGAGTGAGGAGGAGGCTGGGTGGACGTCTGACGGAAGCTCGTCTGACGGTGCTGGCGACGGCTTTGGCTCGCGGGCAGAGGCGCAGTCGGCCGCCTAGGTGCTGCTGCCGGTCGTTGGCGGAGGATCACGAGCCTCAGCTCCCTGACCCTTTCATATGCGAGCCCTGGGGTCGAGTTGGGCTGACATCGCCTGCCAACAGACTCTCCCGTCAGCTGCTGGGGCGGTTACGAGGCAGCCTTCGAGTGGACGAGCAGGTCCGAACTCGATTTCTGGGCAAGTAACCTGGCCCTGCTGCCACCTGCCTGCCCCTCATCCATCACCATGACCTCCCTTGTCGTCATGGCTCACGTAGCTGCATATCACCTCCCAGGAGGAAGTACCACTGACTATCTCTCTAGCTCTGTCGCTAGACGTGATGGAGATCTGCTGATGTCGTTTAGGCGGCTCCTCGGGCGGCCGAGCGCTGATCCCCTTCGCCCAAGCACTCGACGAGGGGGAATCGTTTAACATCGGCTCCCGACCGGTCCGGCTCCCTCTAACTCGTGCAGCCTTCCCCTCTCTACATATCGCTCCTTTTACTGACAGATTACCAGCCTTTCTGACGACCGACGTCCCTCCCACTTGCTGTTCTCGAGCGCTGTTAGTAGCCCTCATCATGCTTTGCAGAAGGAGAGATCCTCTCTCTTTTCGCCGATCCTCGACGCCACTCGACCCCGCCCCCCTGTTGAGCGACGGAGCCGGCATCGGAAGCCGAGCCTACGAGCCTAGCTAGACCCGAGCCGAGCGGGCGAGCAAGTGACGCGTGGGCAAGTTGACCCAGGTCGGCAGGAACTTGCCCCAGCCCTCACTGACCCTTCGAGCGCCTTCCGATGAGCCTCACCTTTCGCTCCACACCCACTCTTTTCTCCCGGTGCTGGTCTGAGCGCTTGCCACTGCTCGTGGGTAGAAGCGCGTGCTGCCTGCTCGGCTCCTCTACCCTGTCGATTTCTGACGTCGCTCTCTTAACCGCGCAGTCCACCCTACGCATCCCTGCCAGCCCAAGTCAGCCCCATCTCTCACTTCTCCGACTAGCTATCCCTCGCTGACTTACACACCCATTACTTTGGACGGCAGATGAACGTTCCGTTTAATGTCCACCCCGGCGAGCTCGAACTCGAGACAGCATCGACGTCGCACCACCCATACTCACGCATCGCCGGCCTCGAGCGGCTTCAATCGCCCGCGCTCAAGAGCAAGATCCTCCCTTGGCTTGGGGCCGTGCGGGGTGGGGACAGCGAGAGCGATGGGCTAGAGCTGTTTGGTCATCGCAAGGAGGGCGAGAAGGACGGTCAGTTCTGAAGTGCCGTTTCTGGTCTCCTTCTGACGCACGGAGGCGAGGCTAATGGACAGTCCTCGACCAATTTCCCCTACAGCTCATGCACGCTCCGCCCGTTCCGCTCCAGCTCTCTCGCCCCTCCGACCTCTCGCCTCATCCAGTCATCTCTCGTCGAAACACGCTGCTTCCTCACCCCCACCCCTCCCGGCCGGCACACTTGGCAGCCCCATCCGCCTTCCCTCGGCTGCACGAGCGTCCGGCGACCACCACTACCACCGACGACACGTCTCGGTCTCGACGGGCGCCGGTCAGGACCACGAGATTCACGGCGAGGGGACCGTCGTCAGCGAGGGGTCGCCCCTGCTGGCAGCCGAACGCAGCTTCGGTAGGACGCCGGCGAGCGGGACGGTTCCAAGCATTTTCGACGTGCTGGTACGTGACTTGCGTTTCGACTGCTGCCACTCTTTGTTGTTTGATTGACGCTTGATTGATTGGCCTGCAGCTCCCTTCGTCGCCCCTTCCAGCGGTATCCTCCGCCGTCGACCAAGACATCATCCGCTCGCAGGCCCACGTTCGCTCGCAGGCCGGCGGAAAGGCCCCGAACGTAAGTCCTTTTCTACCTTGTATCGCCGCCTTACATGTTCTGGCTGACCACTTTACGCTATTGACCAGATTGTTCCACTTCCGGCCAACTCTCCCTCATCGATGACCGACACGTCATTCGGCAACTCGCCTCGTGTCGGCAAGCTTAAGGAGCAGCCATCGCCTCTAACAACCATCACCGGCCGGCCCGAACGTAAGACGTTGCCCCTGGAGACGACCGTTGATTCGGGTCCATCAGGTCGAAACGGGTTGAGTAAGGCGTCATTGATGCCATTTGGCGTCCCAAAGGCGCCGGCTGAAGCCAGGCAGCATCGATCCACCGAAGACGAGGTGAGTCATCCTGTGCATCTTGAGACCGTCGTGCACTGATAGTAATGGAGCTGCTCTGTTCGATCGAGCAGGTCACGCAATCCCCACCCGACTCGCCGGTCGAGAAGCCTTCCGCTACAACGCTTAGACTTCCTGCAGTTTTCGGCACTAGCCCTCCGCAACCGGCTCTGACACCGACTGGCCCGTCAAGCATACAGCCCATCCATGCTAAAATCTCGTCGACCGAGACCGTCACTTCTACCTCGCAGCCTGAGCGACCGCGGCGACCTCCTCAGCCGTTATCCGCACGGACAACCGATCATGGCTGCTCGCCTTTTGACTGGCCGGCGAGCCTCTTCGAAGACAAGGTGCTCTGCGAGCTGCTCGAATTCCTCGGCAAGCCTGGCGTCACGACCGAGGTGCCTTTTTGCCATTCGACACTTGTCGCTCTCTCTACACCCGACTGGGCTGACGAGTGCGCTTGTTTTTTCAGACCCGGAAGATGCTGATGGACCTGCTCTCCCGGCGCATGACGAACCTCCAGACGCCGCCTGCCGAGCCAGCTGTGCGTAATGGGTCTTCTTGCGCTTCAGCTCATTAGGCTCAAGCTGTCAACTGAGCCTATCATGTCTTAGTCAACCCTCCCTTCGCCGAAGCCGACGGAGCGCAGCGTACGCATGCAACGAGCCTTCTGACAGCTTGCGATCTCCGCATTGCTGACTCTCGCTCGTCTGCTTCAGGCAACTCCTTCATGGGCCATCGCGCTCCAGCATGAAGTTGCGCTCCTCAGGCAAAAGATACTTGATAACGCTTTGCCGACTGCGCACTCGCCCCCCTCTGGGTCCGATGCCGACAGCTTCTTCGCCGGCCCGAAAGGCCTCTTGTTTCAACGCGAAACGCCCCACCCAGCCCCGCCGGTTGCAACCTTTACTTCGTTTGGGGTGACGCCCGCTGAATCAGGAACGGTGCCGCCAGTCTTGCATCCGAGCGTCCAAACACTGGCTTGTCCTGAGCAGCTATCTTCGGCACCGGTCGACTCGGGCTTGACCTCGCTTCGGATTCGCATCCAACCTCCTTCCCCAGCGGTCGCGCTCTCAGCCAACCGCAGTGACCCCGATACAGTTGCTCACGTTGAAACGAATCTGGCCGGCTCTAGTGATTCCGACCCTGTTTCTGCCGTCACAGCCGCTACGTCCCCCGCTTCCGCTCTCAACCATTCCACGGACCTCCACCGCCCGCTATCAGACACCGAACAGGCGGTGCGTGACCTGATCGAGCGGTCCCTCCCCCCGACCCCGCCCTCCGAACCCGACACACTCGCACCGCACGATCTCGTCCCTCAGGTCAGCAGTTGTCCGCATGCAATGCCCGCGTCATCAGACGCTTGGCGGGCGCGGCCGCCGACTGTTGCATCAACGCTATCCGAGGACCCAATCTATCCTAAGATGCCTTGGCCTCGGCCCTGGGACCTCGTCACGCAGCGCCTTTATGCGTGGGCCAGTGCGTTCTGGCCCCCCTTGGATCGACGAAAACCGACTGACTTTCATGTCTCACTCCTCCCGTCAGTCCTCTGGCAAGATGAGTCCTACACCCGATCGCTGGAGGAGATTTCGCTCGACGGGCAGGGTGCGTCTCGATGCGTACTGATGGTTGCGGCCTCGTCACCTGCTGACAGCACCTGATCGACGCGAGAAAGTCTCAAGCTTTGCGCTTACGATCTGGACGACCGTCTCGTACAAGCGCTGGCTCCGAAGCAAGATCTGCGCCGCTCCCCACGATCCGGTCGACAAGCTCTTCGTCCCACCCTCATTCGGAGACCTTCTTAACAAGGCCTGTTTTCACCGCAATTATAAAGACGCGGCGGAGATCTTGCTAGGGCTCTGGACCCCATTCCAACTCGACCGACTCTGTGAGAGCGGCATCCCACGCGTCATTGTTGCCCTTGCCCGGCATCGCAACGACGACGACGCCTGGGCCGTCCATCGCTTCGACGTGAGCGAGTCGTCGATGACAACCTGGCTATTCGCGACGGGCGAGCAGCGGCTGAAGGACGAGCGCACCGTCGCCTGGTGGCATGCAATCCGCGGAGCCTGGCCGACTGCCGGCGCAAAGTGCCCGAGCAACACCTCACAGGCCATCCAGCACATCATTTTGCCAGCCGCCGACAAGCACGACGTATCCCTCGCCGCGGTCAACTGGTGCGTAGCGCTGGGCTTGCTACGAGATCGTCGCCCAGCTGACGCCCTCTCGACTTCGATCCCGATAGCTTCCGCAACGTTCTTCTCGGCTGGCGCTGGGACCGCGAGACCGACAAGGCCAAGCTGCGAGAGCTTGTCTGGTCAGAGGTCCGCCGTCTCTTTACGCGCAAGAGTGAGGGCGCCCTTGCCTTCGAGCCGGCGATCGACAGCGGGCGAGTCGATGACTTGTAATTCGCATGTTCCTCTAACGCCCTTACGCCTCGTCATGCATGAGTCGTCATTGTTGCAGGAGAATCACTAAGGCAAACGTCGTAAGGGCGGAAGAAATGTCAAAAGGGAAGCGGAAGAGGGCGGCATGGGTCATGGAGGGGGCTGGTAGATAAGGGATTCATAGCGCAGACATCAATTGCGCGTTGGCGGCGGCGGAGGCAGGACGCTGGGTGACTTCGATGGACCGACCATCGCCGGAGATCTTGATAGCGAGGTAGTCATGACGGGCGCGGCAGCTGGCGCCTGGCTGGGGCCATTGTAAGGCAGGGCGTCGAGGTACGAATAGGCAAGTGACTTGCGCCGTACGAGCGGCTGAAGCTTGACTGAGGACACGAGGCCGTAGACCTCGAGGTGCGAGGCGACGAGATTAAGGGCGAGATCCCAGAGCTCGCGGCGCTTCTCCGGTGCCGTCGTCGTTGCATGTATCGTCCGTAGAAGAGAGACGAGGTCGAGCTGAACCTGACCGGCGAGCTTGAGCAGCGCCTTCTCGAGCTTGGCAAATTTGGACTGACCCTTCCGTTCGGATGTAGACTGGCCCGTCGTTGGTACGGCTGTACGGGCAGCCTTTGACACCTTCGGCATCTTCGTCTGCTTTGCCTTGGGCAGCGTGGAATCGCTCTGGCCTGCCTTTTCGAGCTCGTCCGCTGCCGTCGGCGACAGCGAGCGCCGGCGATGCTGGGAGGGCTCAAAGTCTGAGTCGTCGGACGATGAGCTCATCGTCACATTCGGGTCGGAGCTGAGCGAGCCGGCTTGGGAGTCTGGCTTGACTGGCTTGCCCGTGGGTGGAGGTGGCGAATCGTACAGCTCGGCGTACGTCGTCTGGGGGAGGGCTGAAGTTAGCCGACAAGCCTGCGAAAGACTGCGAGTAAGGGCTAACGCACCTTCTTTGCACGCCGGGCACCGCGACCCGCCTCCTCGCGCTCTAGTTTCTCCTTGGTCGCGCGTTTGACGATGGCGTCCCAGAAGTCTTCATCGGCGTCTGCCGCGGGCAGTGCCTCGCCCTCAGCGGCGGCGTCTTTTGAGCCGTCGTAGATCTCGGCATAGTCGAACTTCATACCGCCGCCTCCGCCACCGTCAGCCTCGGACACGTCCTCGGCCGTCTCAGCCCGCTGAATGATACCGTCGACGTCCTCGCTCGAGTAATGCTTGACGGCCGCCTCCTCTTCAGCAAAGAGCGCCTTGGCACCAAAAGCAATCAGGCTGCCGACGTCGGTGTCCTCCTCCTTAGCCATGTCTTGGATCTGCGTCATTGAGCAGATGTCAAAACACGGGTCAGCTTTCCGTGTGATCGCCGCAAGCAGCATGCCTAGGCACCCACGATAAGCTGGTCGAGAACCATCTTGCGCTTGCCTTTCTCAAGAATCTTCTCTTCGACTGAGTTGCGGATCATGCTGGCGAGAGCGGGTTGCATCAGCAGCGACCCTCTCTGCACGGTCAGTCAGTTCATCGCTCACAGTTTGAAGACAATGACTTTCTTCGTCTGACCGAATCGATAGGCTCTGGCGATCGCCTGCGGATCGACAGAGGGTCAGAGCCATAGGACGCCTTGACAAAGCAGCTTGTACTCACCTGGATGTCTTGGTGGGGGTTGAAGTCAGCGTCAAACATGACGACTGTGTCGGCCGTGGCGAGGTCTGCAATCCGACGCAAGTCTGGCGTCAGCACCGAAACTGACGATCGTAGATGAGGCAACGACGACGCACTGATGCCGACACCGCCAGCTGAAGATGAGCGGGACCTTTCAGGGTCAGTAAGAGGCGGACCGTCTTTGCAAGGCACAGTAACGCACCCCGGGTCGATAGAATAAAGAGGTTAGTCGCCGCTCCCGGTTCGTTGAAGGCGTCAATGTCCTTCTGCCGCTTGTCCTGTGGCGTGTTACCATCGAGGCGGAAGAAGGGAATGCCCTCGCCATCAAGCCAGTCCGAGACTAAGCGGGGGAGGCGTCAGTCGTCAGCGGGTCGACCTTCGATAAACCTTCCTTGATGGGCTCGCTCACGAATGTCGAGAGCAATCACAAACTGTCGGCGCAAGGTGGCGATCAGCATTCGGAAAGCAAATGGATGCAAGCAAAGAACCCACGCCGCTGAAGAGTAGGATCCGGTGGCCCTTCTGGAAGAGCTTGGGCAGCAAGAATTTGAGAAACGACAACTTGGCCGAGGCATCGGTTAGCCGCTTGTGCATCTCCTCGGGCCCGACAGTTTTGTCCTCGATGTCCTCCTGGTTGAGGTACGGGTGGGCACAGGCCTTGCGGAGCTGCATCATCAAATTTGACAGATTGGTCGCCTTCATCGCCTTAGCAGTGATCGACTGCTTCTGGCCAGCCTGCTGGATGCCGCCAACGAGGTTCTTGATAAGCTCGGCATTGGACCTGAACGGGGCGGACAGAAAAGTGTGAGTCTATGCCGATGCGGAACCCGCAATTCCGCCGTGGACTCACATCATGAGACCTTTGTAGACCTCGCGCTGAAGGCTGCGCATTGAGATCGGGACGATGACTTCGTGCTTTGGCGGTAGCTTCAAAACGTCGGCCTTTACGCGGCGAAGGAAGCTGCGAGGGGAGTCGACAGGCGGGTTCAGTATGGGTCAGCTCCCAGCCTCTCCAAAGTCAGTCACTGGGGCAGAGATACGCACTAGGGCTTGAGCCGCTCGCGAAGCGCGGCAAGGTTGTCACTGTTAACCGTTTCGTACTCCACAGTTAGTTGATCGAGGTTGCTCCAGTTGGCCGGGTCGAGGAAGTTCATCAGATTGAACAATTCGCGCAAGTTGTTATTGAGCGGCGTGCCTGTCAAGAACGGCGTGCGACCCCTAGGTAAGCACGCTGTCGAACGGCGCAAAGCGATAGATGCTCGGACGCACCAGTCAACAGGACGCGATGAGCGATGTTAAGCGTGCCAAGGGCTTTGACGATCTTGCTCGCGTCTTTGCAAAATCAACCAGGGCGTCAGCAGTCTGTGACGATCGAGCTTGACGCAGCAAAACGCACCGTTCTTGAGTCGCTGACCCTCGTCGGCGACGAGCATCTCCCACCGGGGGACGCGCCGGAAGACGTCGTTGAAGGATTTCTGCACAGATTGGAGAGGGGTGGGGAGGAGGTGAGAGGTCGAAGCGGCACGGTCAGGACTACCGCGCAGAACTTGAGACAACGGGCTGGCAACGGACGTGAGTGACAGCCTCGTACGTTGTGATGACGCAGTGCCTGCGAATATTCAGAGCTGAGGATCAGCTCCGGTTCTACACAGGCTAGGCAGGATCCGTGAGACGCACACTTTGAGGCCCTTGATCCGACCTCCGGCCCCGTCGCCGTGGAAGAGCTCGTACTCTTCGATGACTGCGCGGCTCTCCTTCTCGCCGTTATCTGCAAGAAGGTGACGGAAGCTCAGCACACGCTGCGTTGGAAGCGTCGGATGAGCGACGAAGGACAGACAAGGCGCAACGCGGACGTCAGGAATCCACTTGTCGAATTCGCGCATCCAGTCTGACGAACGAAAAAAACATCGTCGAGAACGTTAGCAGCGTCAGGCCAGCAGCCAGCAGCGACACGCACTTGAGATAGTCGAGTTGGGTACGACAATCAAGGTTGGGTAGTCTGACGAACAGGTCGTCAACTTCAGGGTCAGTAACGGAGGCAGTGGCCCGTTCAGGTATGAGAGAGATCGGCTCACAGTGCTTGCTAGCGAGGAGGCCGACAAGCGCGGCGATTTGGACCCTGGAGAGGTGTCGGGGGCTGTCAGCCTGAGTGGCTTTGGTCTGACGCCGGCCAGGGCGGGCGACGACGAACGTTTTACCGAGCCCCATGTCGTCTGCAAGGATGCATGGCGTGCCTTTGCACCACTGACTGTAGAGCCAGTTAAGGCCTTGGAGCTGGAAGTCCATGAGTGTCCCGCCGACGATACAGGCCGGTTGGCTCCGGATGTTGGTGAACTTCTTCTTGGCCTCGCGAGCGGCGATCTCAGACTTGGTCAGGATCGGGACGATGGTCTGAAGGCCCTGGGTGTACGAGCGCCAAGCTCGTTCAAAGGCCGCGTAGGCAGCGGCGTCGGATGTCGGTGGCGGCGTGTCGTACGTTGCTGAGGGCAGGGCACGGCAAGCGAGCGGCAAAACTCAGCACCGGTCAAGGGAGGGGTTGTTTTGGGGCGACGGTCTACGTACCCAGCTTGTAGGGTAAGTCTTGCCACTTGACATACACCCAGATAACCTGTTTGATTGCGCGCTCGTCGAGCGCGAGGCCTGTGATGTCACGCCACTCGTCGATATCGACCTGAACAGCCTGCAGGTCAGGAGCCTGGACGGCAGTGGCTGGCTCAAAAAGACGCACCATATCTTCGTCTTCCGGTCGCAGGCCGGGTTCGATCTCGAGCACGTCCTCGTCGTCGATGTCTCGGTCGTAGATGCGCCGGCCACCGCGACCCTTCTTTGCTAGCGAGCGCTTGCTTGGCCGCTTGAGCCAGACGGTGAGCACGCGGTCAATTGTCTTCCAGGCGCTATATGCGGGTCAGAGAGCAAGTCAACTTCTGGCCTTCATAGCGCTCGGACAAGCGACGTATGCACGAACGTCGGGATTTGACTGTCGGCGAAGGGGTTAGCCGCGGGTGGACCAACGGCGGTGAATATGGCTGTGCCGGTCGGGACGGGTGCCGCCGCGCCTTCCGTCTCGCTTCCATTACCGAGACCGAGGAGCTGGGCGACCGAGCCGTCCTCCGCCGGTTCGTCGGCAGCCTCTGCCGACAGCTGGGAGAGAAAGGGCGCCAGGTCGGACCCTGAGTGCAGGAAGTTTCGCAGCCGCTGCTTTGAATTGGCGAGGAGCCACTGGGTTGCGGGGATGGCGCGGGTCAGTGTCTGCCGCGCTAGTGCATCGCACGCCGCCAACCCAACTTACCTGATGCGGCACCCACCTGCAAGAGCGTGGAGGCGCTGTAAGCTCGCGAGCACAAACTTGGCAGCCGAGGGACGACTCACTCGATGTGGCGGAAGCCGAGCTGGATCCATTTGACGAGGTATTCGCGCGGAAGCTGCTTGCGGTAGTCGGCAGCGACCCCTGGCGGGAGCGGGTCCTCGACCGCAGTCGGCGGTGAGGGCCGCCAAGCGATCACCTTGTCGACGTCGAACACCCAACGCACTATTGTCAAAGAAGGTAGCTGCTGGTCAGCATCGTCTGCAAGGGGGGCGAGGGGGGATTTGACTGAAGGCGCTCACGGCAGTCGTGGCACTGCCAATCGGCGTCCTGGTGGTGAGCCGCCACTTCGATGGCCGATGCCTTTTCCATGCCGCGCGGCTTGACGAGGTGCAAGTACTACACGCGATGGCGAGCGATAAAGTGGTTAGTCAAGTCAGTGGGTCGGGATGTAAGCCAGCGCGCATAACGCACGTGGACGCCACGCTTACAGCGGAAGCAGCGGAAGAATAGAATTGGCTGCTTCTCGCCCTCGTCGGACCCGTCAGTTTTGAACTCAGCAGCCGGAGTATCGACGTCCATCGGCACCTGCACAGCACCAGATGGCGCGACAGCCGGAGTGACTGGAATCACCGAAGCGGCCGAAGCAATCGGAGTGTCCACGACCATCTTGTGCGCGTCATCGACGGACTGGGCAATGTTGGCTGGCGGGGGCGCGACGCCCTCTGTGAGAGGCTCGACGGGGACGTTGGGCGTTTTGCCGAGCTCCTCCTGCATTTCTGCCGAGCCGCACGCGAAACAGGTGGCGTTCTTGGCACATCCTCCGCAGACGAACGACTGTCCGCGCAAGGGAAAAGCTGGGTCAAAAGGACATTCGACGGCGCAAGAACTGCGCACTGGGCCGAATTCGGAAAAAAAGGGGTACTGACCGACGTCTCGCCAATCTCGACTGTGTCCTGCTTTTGACCGGTCTTGAGCGAGACTTGCTTGAGCAAGTTTGACCGCTGTTCGGCTGACAAGCAGCCAAAGTGTGAAGCCACGCAGCAACGTTGGCACTCGATCCAGCCGCCCATCTGCTCAATGGTCTCGCCGTCCGACATGACGTCCTCGTCTGACGAGGTTGCCTTCTTCTTGCGCCCGCCGCGCTTGCGCTTCTTCTCGAGCTTGGCTAGCAATTCGTCGGCGGGAGGCTCTGCGGAGGCGAGTCGAAAGGAATCGCGCGTCAGCTGAAGGCCGACTCGCGAACGCAGTCAAGAACGATCAACGCACGCTCGCACTCTAATGCCGATGACAGACAAAGGTGACGGCAAAGGGGTCAGATGAGCACGTCGACAGGACCGATGTTGAGATATCCAAGGTACTCACTCTCGCACCAGCCTCGGTGCAGCCGCAGGATGATATCGTCCTCCTCAACCTCATCTACCTCATCTTCCATGAAGTCGTCCGTGTCGTCGCCCTCTGCTTCGAACCCGTCGTGGCTTTCGTCGGCGGCGGCCGATTGCCGGCCTCTTGCCGCAGCCGCCCGGCGCAGCCGTTTGCTGGGCGCAGGCTCGTCGACCTCCGAGGTAGACGCCCGCGTCATTCGTCGCTTGCGCGGGGAGATGGAAACCGAATGCGGCGTTTTCTCGACGACGGGTGATTCCGAGCGAGTCAAAGGCTGCCCATTGTGTATGTTGAGTGGGTCCGACGATGGCGGGCTGTCGAGTCGCGTCGCGCGCCGGGGGGGTGGTCGGCTGCTTGCTCGCGCGCCCGACTCTGCCGTAGGCGCCGCTATTTCTTCCTTGCTAGCCGGCTTTGAATTTGATACTGGAGGTGGCTGGACCGAAAATTTTGTCGAGGGTTCGACCCTCTTGGCCGGTACGATGAGCTTATGGCCGGGCGGTCGCTCCGCGACAAAGATGATGTCATCGTCATCGTCCGATCCTACGTCAGAGCCAACGTAGAATGATTCCTGCTTGACGGGCGAAGTTGGAGTAGGCTGCGGCTCCGCGGCCGGCTTCGGCGCACCGGTCGCCGTCGCCGGCGTCGGAGGGAGTGAGGCCGACTGGGCTGTAGCTGCGACAGATATGGGCGCGGGCTGCGCCAAGGTTGCGCTGGGCGACGGGTGCTCGACAGGCACCAGCACCGGCGTCTGTAATGGCGGCTTGGGACTAGTGGGTGGAGATGACTGGTGGATGATGGCGCCAAGCGGGACATCATCCTCATCGTCGACTGCCCCCGGCGGCGAGGCTGTGGTCTGCATCGCGACGGGCGGAGTTAGACGCGTCGGCGAAGAACGGCTCGCGCTACCTTGCGTCTTCAGGAGTGGAGCGCCGGGGGCCGAGTCGCTGTCGCTGTCATTGAGGACGGCTCGAACCCGCTTCTTGACCGGTCCAGTACTCGGAGAGGTAGCGGGTGGCTGAGTGACCTCCAACTGAGCAGCTTGAATTGGCGCTGTAAGCGGGTCCGCGACAGGAGCTATTGATGCTGCGGAGGATCTTGCGGCGGGCGCTTCCACAATGTCAGAGACAAGCGCCGGCGAGGGGGAAGGCACAACAGCAGCTGTCTGCGACTGATCGGCCTCGACCGCGACCGCCGACTGCTGGTGTGATGGCAGAGCAGCGGCTGGATGCACCGTTTCCAGCTCATTAGCATCAGTGACTCCGGCCTGAGATAGATCTGACGGCGATGCCATCGCGACTGGAGATGCGTCGGTGACGATCGCGGATTGATCTGATGGCAGCAGGCTAGCATTCGGCGTACCGGCGCCCAACGATGGCGAAGTCTGCTGGATAAGAAGGGCGGGAGTCGATCCAGCGCTCGAATGCGGTGACAAGTTGTTCGAAGGCGCCTGGAGGGTTGGGGCGACAGCGGGTTGAGCTACAACCGCGTTCGCTGGGTACGGACCCGTCGACACTGGCGGCGTGGACGCGGCAGCATCGGCAGACGCGACAGCGTTTGGAGGTCGGATTGGTGGGAAGGGTGAACGAGGCAAGGACGCTGGGGTTGATGTTGCTGTTGACGGCTCCGACGCAGTCGGGGTCAAAGGCGGACCGTGCGGGACGTCACGGACGATCTTGCGGAATGTCGGCTTCGTCTTGGGTAGCGGCTGCGGATCGGAGCGTGGTGCTGAGCCTGAGATCGAGCGATGCAACGAAGGGCTACCTATCGTGAGAGCCGGATGCTTTGCGCCTTGAGTAACTGTCAAACGAGATGCAAGGGATCAGGACGCTGCACGCATTGCAGCAAGTGTTTCACGGCGACGTACCTGCGGAGGCGTTGGTATCAGACTAAGATTCAGAAGGAAGCATCGGTCAGCACGTTCCTTGCGAAGCAATTACGGCGGTTAAACAACGCGTACCTTGTCCCCAAGCTCAAAAGATGGTCGTGACGTGTCGAGAGCAGTCGATGCGGGCGACCTTGAGACGGATGGCTTCACAGCGGTCTTCCCCGGCGCAGACACGATTTTCTTAAACGTTTGTGGGATATAGGTCGCGGTCGCTGGACGGGGGGCTGATGTCGGCTTGACCGATGGCGCATCGGCCGGCGTCGAATGAGCTGATGAGCTAGAGGGCAGCGGCGGCGGTGCGAGCCGCGGTGCGACCTCGGGAGCCGAGGGCGACGAGAAGAGTGCATGGTCGATGGCAGCCTCGTCGGCCGCGTCTGACGGCTTGGAAGGTACGTTTGGCGGAAGACCGATCTTTCTTGCCAGCGAAGTATCCTGCAAGGGAGACTGGGTCGGCTTGTGCGAATACGAGGCGTGAGACGGAGGGGGTGCGAGCGCGGCGTTGCCGGGAGCCGGTGTCGTCGTCGTTAGCTCCGCCGTTACCGCTGCCCTTTCCGTTGACCCCCCTGCTGAGGACGTCGGCGAAACAGCGGGCACCTTACGAGCTGCTTCCCGAACGCGCTCGAAGATGGAGGTGCGACCTCTGGGGGCCGACTTCGGGGCACTTGCACCGGCGCCGCTGGCGGCAGTGGTCGACGACGAAGCTGGCTTCGAGCTCACCGGCGCCGCGCCGACGGAGCTTGCCGCTGGCGCTGAAGCCATCGGAGGGCCCGGGCGAGGCGGGTCGTTGGACATCAACGCTCGACCGACGACCTGGGGATGGAGAACTGGGAAGCTTCTCAACGACGGGTTCGGTTGTGGTCAAGCGCGAGGATGAAGTCGGAATCCAGAGGAGACCAGGGCGCGCGTCGGCGGAGATGAGTTCGCGATCGAGAGTCACTAGTCACTTGTTCCAACCTCAGAGCCTCTGCCAGGAACGCTCGTGCGCACAATGCAGCATAGTGAAAACAGGGTGGGATCCAATGAAACTCGCCTCGCATCAACGGTGGCGTGTAAACGAGCGGACCCAGCGCATTGAATGGCGCTCACCGACCGCCCCAGCACCCGCCGCTGCCGAGCCCTGCGCAAGCTGCCCTGAGCCTTTTTAGATGATGTTCCACATCTCCTCCTTAGATCGTGAAATAAATAGCGGGTCAGCAAGAGCGCTTTTGAAGTTCAGGCTGTCAAAGGGAGGGCTGACCATGGCGCAGCAGAATTTGCCACAGGCGACGCTCGCGCTGAGCGAGTACTCGCTGATCGACACCTTCTGATCGACAACGCCGTCGGCAAAGTTGTCCTCTCTGTACGGCAGACATTAACGCGTCAGATGAGGACGCTGTACCAATCGAATCTGAAGGCAGCGGCTGGCGTACCCTCGTGCCATGGCGCCGACGAAGACGGCTATGCTATGCGTTTCCGGGAGTGTCGGCAGGAATTGCGACAGCCGCACGGTGGGGACGTCGCCCGAGAGCGTGAGCTTGATCGTGTTAGTCGGAAAGTGGTCGGTGACCGGGTTCTAGCGTCATGCGCAGGCAAATCGGTGGTCAGCAGAAGATGAAGGTTCGATAAGCTTGCGGTCGCTGGAAATATGTACCTTCACAACCTTCAACAATTTCTCCGATCCATTCATTCCACGGATACTCAGCTTGTGCAGCAGTTGAACTGCCCAGATAGGCAACAGAGGAAGGCTTGTGAGTTCGCGAACAGCCATCAGGTGCCGAACGCCGATCCAGCCAGACGTACCCATCAGGCCGGAGAAGCGCTTGAACGTTCTCGGAATCCGGACGTGCGGGTTAACCTCAATTAGTACACCCTTGGCGGTGTGAATGTAGACCTGAAGCCGCCCGGCCTTATTGAGAGGCGAGTCGAGCAGCGTCAACAGGCACTGGTGCGTAATGTCGGGCCGGGCGTCGGCAATGTCGCGGCCGGTCTTTGCGAGGATGCCCTGGTGATCATCGCAGTTAAGGAGCGCATACTTGGCCTCCTTGCCACCCTTACCGTCCCGACCACCTGACCCGGCGCTGATGCGGTAGACCTCAAGGCAAGCCGACTCAAGTACGACGATCAGCCGCCGGGTCGCCTCCTTCTGGACTGGCGTCTTGGGCGTCGTCGCCGGAATGGGTACGAGTGTCGGATTGGCCCGCGGCAGCGGCTTGGTCGGCCGCGATGAGGAAGAGGAGGCTGTCGGCACAAATGGCGCTGCCGTCGGCGTAAGCGTCGACTTGAACGCGGCGGGCGTGTTGTCGTTCATGGCGAGGAGAATGAGGGGACTGAGAGGGTGCGAAGCTGATGGAGCGTGGCTTGAGGAGAGGGTGCGCCGGCGCACGAAAAGGGATGCAATGGGGTCGGCGACCGGTCCAAACAGGAGAAGGGTGCTTGTGAGAGCTACCGGAGCGGAGGAAGGCAGAAGGCGAGCTGGCAAGGGGCGAAGGGGTACAGAGGGCGAGACGGACGAGGTCTGGTCTGACGAGCCTGTCCTGGGCGGATTTCGGGCGGGCAGAGCTCGGAGGCTTCTGCTGGCTCCGAGCTCGACATGTCGAAGCACCTGCCGCCTGCCCCTTTAGCTCGTGCCTCCCATTGCTACGCTCCCTCGAGAAGTCTGCAGTTGACAGTGTGGTCAGAGTATCGTCCGGTAGAGCACATGCCATCTTCATCCTGAAGACCTTCGGCAGCAGGTGGACGGGAGAGGGTCTTCGATAGATCATCGGCGCGCGGGCAGATACTGCATCTCGAGCGCGCTGCCCACCGCTACCGTGCGCACCGCACGAGCCGCTGAGGCCGCAGAACAGGCCGCACGATACACCTAATGCGGCTCAGGAAGCTCATTCGGACCGGGCGAGCCAACGTTCTTTGATTCATGGCCATCAGTCGGTATCTACCGAGACGAGCTACTCTCGCCGAGCTTGGCTCTGCTTGCCGCGCGGAGTCGGCGCCCTGGCTAGCGGCAACTGGCCAACGCTCATAACGTCTTCCTTTCGAGTTGGTCGCCACGCGCTGATCTCGAGGCACAGCGGAGCGACGGCCGAATCAGCACGGCGAGGTGCGTGTTGACAAGATTCATCGGGCTTTTGCCGGCCGAAAGGAGGTCGACTCGACCCACCTCCTCCCGCGGCGCGACGACCAATCGCGGTTTGAGCGCGTGCGCATCTTGCGGCGAGGATGACTCGAGCTATTGTAGTCGAGGCGGCTGCATCTCAGAGGGCCTCGTGATCCTTCGAGATTACGGCCTTGTGCACGCTCTCAACGGTGGCTTCGAGAGCTCGGCTGAGGAGGGCGACCGGCGGCTCGAGCGGATTTCACCTGCCCGTCCCGACCCCGTCTATTTCAGGGTCGAAGGGCCTCCGGACCGAGCAGGGCCAGCATGGCTCAACGGGCTGGCGAGACCATCCGCAGGTCCCGTGGCGAGCAAGTACTCGCTGATGGCGACCTGTATCAACGCTACGCTCGCCAGTTCAAAGCGGAGAACAAGCCTGCTGGAGCGACAGCTCGAGCTCACCTCGGAATCACCATGTGGGGCTAGGCCACAAGGGCTGACGAGTTGATCGCCTTCGAACCCGCCTTGATCAGAGATCAGGCGCCGCCGTATCAGCCAGTCCGAGCGTGAGCTATAACTGGACGGAGGCCGTTCACCACGCGTGGGTCCAGCATGCTACCCTCCGCTCTCGATAGGCCCTCGCGCTCGTCCCGGCCGGTCGCACGCCTTGCCGGAGAGGCGAGCACCTCTCAAAGGCCCGAGAAGCAAGCAGCGATGGTGGGTTCTTCTTTCTATCATCTAGCTTCCCTTCCCCAACCAGCCCCCACCCGACCCAGCCCGCAAGGCGTCCGGCGGTCAACATGAACTACAACTCGGAGGACGACAAGAAGGCGGGCCTTGAGGCCCCGCCGACCAAGGAGTACCCGGTCGATGAGAAAGACTCGGGCTCGTATGTGAGTCGTGCGCCGCCCTTTCGGCCCAGCGGGCCGGCCTGCCCTTTGCGCCGACACTGACTCGTGCACTTCTTCTCTCCAGCACGGACATGACAATGTCGAGGTCGCTGCTGTCACCTCGGACCTTGTCGTCCTGCCTCAGGACATCGACGCTATTTACGACCGGGCAATTGCGCTCAACATCGAGGAGGTGACTGAGATTCTCGAGGACGCCTGGCTCGAGCACCAGAACGACCCCAACTTCCCGACCCAGGTCAAGGACAAGATCGAATACTTCCTCTCGGGCGACTCGTCGACGCTCGAGAACTACGAGATGCTGCTCGAGGAGATGAAGATCGAGGCCGGTCTCATCCGCTTCTCGTCGCCCTACCCGGAAGTTCGCTCGGTTGTCAAGTGCGAGGACGACCCGTCGATCTACGTTTCGACAGCCCGGGTCTGGATCATCGGCACCGTCTGGTGCGGTCTCGGCTCGTTCATCAACCAGTTCTTCTCGCTCCGTCAACCCTCATTCACGCTCAGCGTCAACGAGATCCAGCTCCGTGCGTCACTTCCCGACCTCCCCCCGCCCTCTGCCTTCGCTGACCGCTCGCGCTCTCCTTATTTCCCAGTGTCTTACCCTTTCGCCAAGTTTCTCGAGAAGATCCTTCCCACTCGCACGCTCTTCAAGTTCCGTGGCCACGACATCACCCTGTTCGTTCCCCATGGTACAGCGCCTTGTATCCTGCATCTCGCTGACATGGTCATCTCGCTTGCAGCAATCCCGGCCCCTTCAACGAGAAGGAGCACATGCTCATCACCATCATGGCCAACGTCGGCATGGCCGCGCCCTACACGATGAACGTCCTCATTGTCCAGCGGCTCGACATCTTCTACGGCCAGGTTTGGGCCTCCAACTTTGGCTACCAGATCCTCACTGGCCTCTCGATTCAGCTCATTGGCATGGGCTTTGCTGGCATGGCTCGGCGATTCATTGTCTATCCCGAGCACTGCATCTGGCTCATCAACCTTTCGTACATCGCGCTCAACAAGTCGTTCCACTCTAATGACAACCCCGTTGCCAACGGTTGGCGCATCTCGCGCCTCAAGTTCTTCTCGATCTGCTTCATCGCCATGTTCTGCTACTACTGGCTGCCCGGATCGCTCATGACTTGTACGTATCCTCTCCTCGCCCTCTCGCGTACTCTCCAGACTGACCGCTTTACTCCTCACAGGCATCTCATACTTCAACTGGATCAACTGGATCAACACCGAGTCGATTGCCGTCGCTGCCGTCTTTGGTACGATTGGCGGTCTCGGCCTTAACCCTATCCCGACCCTCGACTGGTCCCAGTTCTTTGGCACCACCGTCATGGTCCAGCCCTTCTTCTCGACCGCCAACCAGTTCCTCGGCATGCTGATCACCGGCCCCATCATCCTCGGTTTCTGGTGTGTTCTCCTTCATACGATTCGACTCTCTCGACCTTACCTGACTCCAATGCCACCTCGCCCAGGTATGCCAACGTGTGGAACACGGGCTACCTCCCGATGGTCTCGAACCGGATCGTGCGTCGCCTTCACTTCGCTTGCTCACCCCAGGCAACGCAAGTTGTGCTGACTCACGTGTCATGACCAGTTTGCAAACACGGGCAAGCTGTACAACGTCTCACGCATTCTCGACGACGAGCAGCAGCTTGACGTCGCGAAGTACTCGGCATACTCGGAGCCCCACATGGCCGCTTCCAACATCGTCCTCTACTGCTGCTTCTTCGCCGCGTACTCGTCGGTTGTCACGCACACCCTCCTCTACCACCGGAAGGAGATTTCCAACGGCTTCAAGACCGCTTACAAGTCGATCCGCGCCGGACAGCAGGGTAACCTTGCCTTCAAGGACTACCACAATCAGGCCATGTCCAAGTACAAGGAGGTCCCCGAGTGGTGCGTCTCCCCTTTGCCAGCAGGGTCTTGCCTTACAGTCGCTGACCATTCGCCTCTTTACTGCAGGATGTACCTTTGCCTTACCGTCTTTGCCGTCGTTCTCGGCTGCATTGGCCTGACGGTGTACCCGACCCACTCGTCGGTGTCGTCCATCTTCTTCGGTGTTGCCCTCTGTGTCGTCTTCGTCATCCCGATCGGCGTACGTCTTATGCTTTTGCATTCGAACTACTCCTGCCGGTCGACTTCCGCTGACTTGTTCCTTCCGTGTTACTTCTAGATCATCTACTCTATCACCAACGCTCAGATCACGCTCAATGTCTTTGCCGAGTTCATTGGCGGTCTCATCTACCCCGGCAACGCTCTCGCCATGAACTACTTCAAGTCGTACGGAGTCATGGCCTGCATGAATGCTCTTGCCTTTGCTCAAGACCTCAAGCTCGCGCACTACATGAAGATCGGCCAGCGCTGGACATTTGCTGTCCAGGTCTACGGCGCGATCATTGCCACATTCGTTTCCACTGCCGTCCTCAACTACCAGATCACCCTCGACCGCATCTGCCAGACCGACCAGCCCCAGCACTTCATCTGCAACTCGGAGGCCACCTTCTTCACTGCTACCGTCTTCTGGGGCTCCCTTGGCCCGACACGCGTCTTCGGCTCGCACGGCATCTATACCAGCCTCCTTTGGGTGCGTTTTCGCTGCTTCTTGAGCCCTGTGTCTCATCTTTGTGCTGACGTCGTCCTGGTCATCCGCATCCAGGGCTTCGGCATCGGCGGTATCCTTCCCGTCATTGCCTACTTTGCGACCAAGATGTGGCCTAAGAGCTTCCTCCGCTACCTGCACGTCCCGACCGCAATCTACGGCACCCTCGCGTGAGTACCTGCCTGTTGCCTCGGCTTCTCGCCTATGTGAGATTGACCGACCTCGCTTTGCTCGCAGCTGGGGACCCTACTCGACGATGGCCAACTACTTCCCGGGCGTCATCGTCGCCTATTTCTTCCAGGTCTGGGTCAAGACGCGCTACCTGGCGTGGTGGTCCAAGTACAACTACATCCTCGCTGTCGCTTTCGGCTCGGCCATTCCGATCTGCGCCCTTCTTATCTTTGGTGGCATCTCGTCAACCTCCGCCGGCGATACCGTCGGAGCTTGGAGTGTCAACAACATCTACGCAGAGAACTGCGACGGCTCGCAGTGCCGCCGGCTTAAGGTCGACCCGGACATCGGCTACTTTGGCGCCCCGATCGGATCATGGCACTAGGCTCTCATTCCCGCTGCTCACTAGACAGAACTCTCCCGTTCGCGCATCCCTTCTTCTCAATCGCGCCAATTCTTCCGGGCTCCAGTTGTATACACAAACTTCTCCATTTATGATCTCATGCCCCTTCTCACCTTGAAGCGATTCACATTAAAAGCTGTTGTTTTGGCAAGAGCGGGCCTTTCGCGCCGGATCCACACTTAGGATCACCTCTGTTAAGTCGGATGACAAGCTCCTAGACGAAGAAGAGGTCGGCCCGGCGTCAATCAGCGCCGACGTCAGAGTGAATCGCCTTCTCTTCGACGAGCCACGAGTCGGATGCTATGCACGACGCCGCCGCGCCGCCTTCTCTATAGTACTCGTCGTCGTCTTCTTTGCACTGCCCTGAAACAAGCCTCTCCCCTAACCCGCAATTTGACCGATCCGGCAGTTTCGCGCATGGCGTCCGGGTGGATTGGTCGTTTCCCTGCTCTGGCCGACCTTGTGCAGGTAGTCGAGTCGCCTGTTGGCCTTTTCCTGTCCTTGACGAGGAAGACGACTGCCATTCTGAAGGGCAGCCAGCGGGGCCGTCGTGCCTCGCCTGCTGCTTCGGGATTGCGCGAGGGTGGGCGAGCCCGGCAGCGCATCGGCACAGCCAGCCAGAGTGCGAGGCGCTGCAGGCTACAGCGAGGGCGCCTCGCTCTGTCCGGCCGTGCTCTTGTTGCCCTGCCTCGACGACGCGCGCCAAGGCCGCGCCCGAAGGGCCGCCCGCCGGTGCGATCGAGCCGCGCTGCACTGCCCCCCGCGGCGCGCAGGGTGAAAGACGTTGCCCGGGCTGGCTTGCCCTCTTCCCTCTCCCGACCGCCACTTCCCTCCCTCTCTTCTCATCGTCTTTCGCTAGTCCGTTTCGCAGTCATGGGAAAGAACCAGTCAAAGCTTTCGCCCGAGCAGCTCTCGGACCTGCAAAAGAACACCTACTGTGAGTTGCCCGTGCCCCTAGGGTTCTTGCGTGTGTCGCGCGTGCGATACACTCGCACAGCATCACAGTCGCTTTCTACCATGGTGACGGGCCGTAGAGGGGCAGCAAGATGGGTGTTCAGTCTGGTCTGGTCCCCTGTCATGGCAGCTCAAGTGAGAAGGCTTCAGGAGGGATTGCCCGGCTGGAGATCGATAGGGAACAGATGCTGGGATGCTTGCACTGCCCGCCCGGCCTGGCCGGCCGGCCTCATCATACGCGCGCGCTGACCCTTCCACTCTTTCGCCTTGCATCCCGCCAGTTGACAAGAAGGAGCTCCAGCAGTGGTGCGTTCGCCGTCTCTACCTGTCTACATTTGTTAGCTTGCGCTGTGCTGACACCTCATCTGCGCTGGCCTTTCAGGTACAAGGGTTTCCTCAAGGACTGCCCGTCAGGCCAGCTCAACATGGAGGAATTCAAGAAGATCTACAAGCAGTTCTTCCCCTTCGGCGACCCGGCCCAGTTCTCCGAGTTTGTCTTCCGCGTCTTTGATGAGGACCGCAGCGGTACGATCGAGTTCAAGGTGCGGCCCTTCTTGCTCAAGCTGGAACGGGCAGCAGCGCGAGATGGCCCTCGTGGGGCTTCGGCGGGCTGGCCGAGTAAACGAGTGCGCGCGCGTGCTGACACAATTGACCCCGTACCGCCGCGGTGCCCGGTGCTCGTCCCACAGGAGTTCATCTGCGCGCTCAGCATAACCTCGCGCGGCCGGCTCGACGAGAAGCTCAAGTGTGCGTTCAGAAGATCAAAGAAAGCAATCGCGAAAGATGCGCGCGTTGAACCGCTTTCTCGCGTTAAACAGGGGCCTTTACGCTTTACGACATTGATGGCGACGGTGTCATCACCTACAACGAGATGCTCAAGATCGTCAAGTCCATCTACAAGATGACGGGCACGATGGTCACGCTCCCGGAGGACGAGGACACGCCGGAAAAGGTGCGTTTAGACAGGGCACTCGAGGCCCCCCGCAGGCCTGCCGCTAACGAGTCGGCTGCAACTGTCCTCCTTCCCATAGCGCGTCTCGAAGATCTTTGAGAACATGGACAAGGACAAGAACGCCTCGCTCGACTACAACGAGTTCGTCGAGGGCAGCAAGAAGGACCCGACAATCGTTCAGGTGCGTTGTCTCGGGCTGGAGCCCGGCTTTCCGCCAGACCTGCTGCTGACGCTGCACTTCCTTTCAGGCCCTTTCGCTTTACGACGGACTCGTCTAAGGCAGTACTCGAAAGCCCTCATATCGCCATCTCACTGCTCGTTTCCTTTCACACACATCACAGCCATCTGCGACCGCGGTCGCTCCCTTCCACTACACTTCACGCCCATGCCTTTCTAAGTCTGCACGCTCCGTCTCTAAGCCACCATCTTCTGGGTGTGACTACCTGCTCTCGATGATCCGACCGTTATTGTAACCAATGCGAGACTTGCTGCAAGGAGAGGGGAGGCGACACTAGCGAACGGCAGTGCCCTCGGACTGCGCGTCGGTCGCGGTTGCAAGTCCTCGTCCAGAATTCGCGCGCCTGACCACCACGAGCTCTCTTGAGCTTTGGTCCCTATTCTCCATCACCACCTCATCGGCTCAAACTTCGCCCTCGATGGACGTCGGATCAGCTCCTGCCAGCGGGACAACGAGCGCCAAGCGCTCACGCTCGCCCTCCCCTTCGGCCGCCGCCAAGAAGGTCAAGACCGAAGCGCCGGCCGCAGCCGTTGCTGCAGCTCCCGCCTCGACCGAGACCAAGCCGAGCTCGACCTCGCTCCTGCCGCCGTCGACATTCATCTTTGGCCGCCAGAAGCAGACCGATGGTAGCGCCGACACGCTACGGCCGCCCATGGAGACAGACGTTGGCATCCTCGAGTATGTCCGCCGTGAGGGCGACGCGTTCCATGGCATCATCAAGCAACGGTGCGTCTCACTGTCAATTGAGCTCGACGAGCAGCTGTCCCAGGGTGCCGACCATCGCATTACATGTGATCAGGTATCCACTGAACTGCTTGTCCTGTCAGGTTTACCGACTTTCTCGTCAACGAGGTGACGCTCACTGGCGAGACACTCCACCTCAAGGACATCACGCAGCCGGTCGAGCCTCCAATGCCCGAGCTCCCGCCTGCGCCCGAGAAGAAGGAGGACAAGCGACCGACGTTCGTCGCTCCGCCTGTGCCGGCAGACTTTGTCGACCCGTTCGAGGCCAACGAGCGCTGGCCAGCGTCGCATACGGCGACGCTCGTCCCGCTCCTCGGCCTCGAGACCGTCACCCGGCTGCGTGACCTCTGGCTTGAGGGCAAGACGCCGCCCGTCGTCGCCAAGAAGGCGGCCGACGCCGGGTGGGGCGGGCCCCGCCGCGTGCGCGGAACGGACGAGGAGGAGATGATGAACGACATGGAGGAAGAGGCCTTGCGTGAGGCACGTGAGGACGAGGCCGTCAAGCACGCTCGGGAACGCATTGAGCGCCAGGCCAAGCTGACCGCCGAGCCAAGCGGGAGCTCGACGCCGACGGCCGAGTCCACTGCCGCCGAGGCCGCTGCTCCTGCCTCTGACACGACGCCAGCCGTTCAGGAGGAGGAGGCCGTTGCGGGGTCGGCCGAGCCTGCTCCAGACGCCGAGCCTGTCGAGGCCGAAGACGAAGAGACCCTTCGCATCCGCGGCGGCTCCGGTCGTGGCGATCGCGGAGGAGGTCGCGGACGGGGCGGCGACCGTGGTCGCGGTGGACGTGGTCGCGGCGGAGGCGACCGTGGCGGTCGTGGTGGCCGTGGCGGCTGGCGCGGCGGTGACCGGGGAGGGCGTGGAGGCGGAGGCGGAGACCGTGGCGGACCGCGGCCGTCTAAGGGCTGGGGTGGAGGAGCACCGAAGGGTCCGGTCGACACCCGTACTGTCGTCACCGAGGTACGCCAATAGCCCCATCTGTCCAGCTGAACGACCAGTAGTTGACCGACGCTACCGTGATTCACTAACAGCCCATCCCGGACAAGCCTGCCCGCACCGCTTTGCACCTAGCGATTCGCGAGCTCTTCCAGGGCGAGCTCGAGTCGTCCGTCGCCGATGACCCCCGCGCTAAGGTGGCTGTGCCCGTCAACGCAGACCCCAACGGTACCAAGTTTGTCCCGGACGCTCCTGCCGCACCTTCGCCCGAGGACGGCCAGAAGATCGTCATCAAGTACTCGAAGGGCCGCCGCGGCAAGGACGGCGGTGGCTGGATGTCGAGCGACTCGCGTAGCGGTGCGTGGCTGAACCTGCGTCCGGCCTGATGTTAGACGATGTGTTGGACGATGTACTGACGCCAGGTCTCTTACACCTCAGTCCGGAAGCCGACGCAGCCGCCCTACATCCACTTCACTATGCAGAAGACGAACCGCGACACGCAGGACGTTCTCCAGGCGCTCTCTCGCCAGCTCCACTGCTCCTCGCAGGACTTGACCGTCGCCGGGACTAAGGACAAGCGGGGCGTCACCGTCCAGCGCGTCTGCCTCCGGCGCGGCGGCAAGAAGCTCGGCGACGTTTGGAGCTCCGTCAACAACACCGGCAATGCCGGTGACCGCAGCTTGCGCGACGTCCTCAAGGAGCGTGGCGAGCGCGGCGTCCGAGTTGGTGACTGTGCGTTTGCACTGGACGTTCGGGACGCGCATGAACTGCTTGTTGACCGAAATCGCACTCGCCGTTCCAGTTGAATACAGCAAGTCGTACCTCGAGCTCGGCATGCTCAAGGGCAATGAGTTTGTTATCACGCTTCGGTTCGTCGATGTCCGCGCTCCTTTCACGAATGATGTTGCTGACATACCTTGCAATTGCGGTTACTCATCATAGCGGCGTTCAGGTCGAGGACCCAGCGACACTAGACCTTGCGATGGAGTCAATCAAGACCAAGGGCTTTATCAACTACTACGGCATGCAGCGCTTCGGCACGTCGCACATCCCGACGCACGCCGTCGGACTTGCGATCCTCCAGCAGGACTGGGCGCTGGCCGTTGACTTGCTCCTTCGGCCCCGGCCGGGAGAGCACGCCGACGCTGAGCAGGGCCGGCAGCACTGGAAGAACCTGGGAGACGCCGACGCCGCTCTCGCCGCCATGCCCCGGCGCTGCGTTGCTGAGCGTTCGCTTCTCGAGTTCTTTAAGACTGAGGGAAAGAAGCCGGCCAACGAGCGCGACAATCACGGCGCCCTGCTCACGGTGCGCTCCCACAGACAGCGCCGCGCGTTTGCCTTGACCTCGTCGTTGATCGGCTCTGATGAATCTTGGCTTCCACAGATTCCGCGCAACCTGCGTCTCATTTATGTTCACGCCTACCAGTCATACGTCTGGAATCTGCTCGTCTCGGAGCGGGTGCGCGAGTTCGGTGCCGACAAGCCAGTCGTCGGCGACCTTGTCATGGAGAAAGAGGAGCCGGTCGCTGTCGCTGCCGCTCCTGCTGTCGCTACTCAGGCAAAGTCCGAGGAGGAGGCGGCCAACGACAACATGGACGTCGATGGCTCGGAGCGTACGTATCCTACCTGCGGTCCCACTCAGACACAAAGCTCATCTCGTCTCTTGTCTCCCTCGCAGCATCCGGGTCGGGCGCCGTCACGCCTGCTGTCCAAGCTGCTGACATGCCGGCGGCACCTGCCGCCAAGCCGCAGGGCGGCCGGGGCAAGAAAGACTGGAAGACGTCACGCTCAATCAAGACGCGGACGATCACCGAGGCCGATGTAGCCAACGGCCACGACTTCAGCATCTTCGACGTCGTCATGCCGATTCCTGGCTTCGACGTCGACCTGCCCGGCGGCAAGCTTCGCGACATGTACGAGCAGATCCTGACCGCTGACGGTCTCGACGTCGAGGGGTCGTGGAAGAAACAGAAGTGAGGCTTCTTTTCGCTCAGCCGCCTGCCAACCCCCCGGCTGACCTTTCATCGTCACCCACAGGGAGTACCACCTGCCTGGCTCATATCGCAAAATCCTGCACCTTCCCGGTGATCTCAGCTGGCAGCGGATTCCCTACACCGACCCGGATGTCTCGCTCGCCCAGGCTGACGAGGATGTCATCCTCGAGCGCGACCCGCCTCCGACGGCAGCCGATGCCCCGGCCGATGCCCGCTTCCTCGCCCTACAGATCCGGCTTAAAATTGGGACGGCCGCGTACGCTACGATGGCCCTGCGCGAGGTCACCAAGACAGAGACGAGCTCGGCCTTCCAGACGCAGCTGACGGCCAAGAGTGCCGACCAGGCCTTCCGGGGCACCGAGGCCAAGGAGGACGCGGCAGCGGCAGCGGCCGTTAGCGCAAGCGATGTTAGGTCCGAGCCGGCGGTGGCGGCGACTGAGGCTCCCGTTGTCGATGGCGGCGACAGCAGCGTATAAGCATGTTCGCTTTCACTTAGATCAAGGCAAGAGGGGGGTTGATTTAGGTGTAATCGCTGTGCACGTGCGCGACAATGATTTGTCGCTCGCTCCATGCGGAGGGCACCAGACAGCGCGTTGAGCAGGCGCTGAAGAGGATGAGTGTGACGAGACAAAAGTGAGACGTTCCGGAAGAGCAACAGCGACAAGTGAAGAGGTTTGGGAAGAAGAGAGGGTGAGATTGCTTGAATCGACTTAGCCCGGATCGGAAGCGGAGGAAGCAAGTCAGAAGGAGGCTGATTAGGTAAGGGGCGGGGCCGCAACCTCGGCCATCGGTCGACATTTCGGGTGCCGAGCATCGCGTTGCCTCCCTGCCGACCACGACTAGTTTCCGGCAACCTAGACTCGGAGCAAGACCTGCCAGGGAGACACTCAACTACCCATCGTCTCATCAGCTAAGCTCGAGTCAAGAGACCTTACAAGACGACAACGAGCGATGCCCAAGGACCAAACGTCTTTCCATCCGGCTCCCGCCGCGCAGGCGTCGACCTCGGCCAGCGCGGCCATGGCCGCCGCTGCCGCCGCCGCCGCCGACGGCCCACTCAAGCGGTGCGTGCCACTTAGCGACCCCTGCCCAGAAGACGCTCCTCGGCTTGACCACTAACACTGTTTGCTTCTGTCTCCTCAGCAACCAGGCGTGCCTCACCTGTCGCCGGAGGAAGATCGTGCGCTGCCCTCGCTTCCGCTGCTTGATCCTCCTGGACCACGCGCCTCGGATGCTGACTCACTGACCACCGCCCTTTCGGCTCCGATGCATCTCCCTCTGCAGCGCTGCGACGCCGAGAAGCCAGGTGCGTAGACAGTTGGCGATGGCCGGTCACTTGCACCGCGCCATGCTAACTTAAGGGCATTCATTTGTAGCATGCGGGACTTGCATGCGAAGCTGGAAGCACAAGTTGCTGCACCTTCCGGCAGGTCGCGAGGCTCCGCCGATGCCCGTCTGCGACTACGAGCCCGATGAGCCCGACGTCGCACCACCTAAGAAGACGCGGTCGGTGCCGGTGCCTAGCACCAGCGGAAGCAGCAGTGTCGGAGGCGGTAGCAGCAGCAGCAGAAAGAAAGGCAAGGAGGTTGAGCTCGAGAACCGCATTCATCACCTCGAAGACATGCTTCGACTAGCCGTCGGCGCTGGCGTCGGCAATCTCGGCCCGGGCGAGCTTCAGCAAGTTGCTAGCGGTTCGACGCCGGGTCTACCGCACGATATCCTCCGCCCAGACGACATCCTCTTCTCTTCGGCACCGCCGCCGCAGCCAGCACTGGCACCGCTACCTTCGCCGCCGCTGTTCCAGCACCAAAATTCATCTGACAGCTTCCTTCAGCCGCCGGTTGTTGCTTCGCCTGTCCAGATTTGGGGGCCATACGATTCGCCAGATTCAGCCGCCCCATCAATCTCGGCCACGTCCGGGTCGAGTCGATCGTTGCCGGCCAGCGGGATGCCGACCACTTTCGACTTTTCTTCGCCACATGCTAGAGAGGGTTCCAAAATGACGCCCGACTCAATGGACTCGCCGGATGACTACCTGACGGAACTCCTCTGGCCAGGGTACGTAGCCTTGCCACTGGCTTTGATCCCCCTAATTGACGAGGCCCGGTCGAGACTGACTTCCCGCTTGCCTTGCTTCTTGCTTCTCAGCTGGCCGCCGCACCTGCCTCATCCTGGCTTGATGGACCATCTCGCTCAAGTCTTTCTCAACTCGGTCCCGGTCGTTCAGGGACTTTTCAATCCCGGACGCTTTCTTTCACGCCTCTCTCTTCCGCCGACGCACGACAAATTCCACCATCCAGCCGTTTTGCATGCTGTCTGTGCGCTCGCAGCGCGCTACACAGCGTGAGTCGCTTCGCTGCCCGTCTCGATCGCCAGCAGCTACTAATGAACTCCTCGTCTCTCGGCCTCGGTTCTGTTCAGCGTTGTGCAGATGTCGCCGCCAAACCAGTTCAAGCCTCAGCTAACCCGGACTGCGGCCCAGCGATTAGAGGAGAAGCCACTCCCCCTCTCGGATGGCCTCGGCCAACTCGCTGACGGCGCCGACGACTTTGGCGCGATCCACGCCCGCTGGGCCTCAGTCTACTTCAAGTCTTCGGAGGACCATCCGGCCGAGTGGCTCAGCCTTGCGACCGCGGCCATCCTTCTCGCCGTGTACTTTCACTCGGCTGGCCTCCTCGTCGAAGCCTGGGCATGGATTGGCCAGGCGACCCGGCTCGCCGTCCCTCTTGGCCTTAACACCGACAGCAAGCGCTTTTCGCCCGGTCCGCAGCTCACCTGCCCTCCCGCCGACGAGATCGAGCGCATCGAGAGGATCAACCTGTGGTGGCTCATGTACGTTTGGCTTGCTCGAACATCAGAGTCAACATTATCGCTGACCTCTTGTCGTATCTGTAGCTTCTCGATGGACTCATTCGCCACTGCCGGCTCCGGTTGGAACGGCGCGATCCATCTCTTGGACGTGGTAAGTTCCCTTTGCTGCTACCACTGTCCCGCATCGGACCGCCCGCTGACCACTAGATTTAACCCCGCTGGCAGTCGACCCCCCTGCCTGCAGCCTCAGGTCGCGCGCCGAGCCCGAGCGCACAAAATATGTTCTCAGCCGACTTGCTCACGTCGCATCCGCTAGAGCACGCCAATGGCGTTAGCTTGCGGATCAAGGCGACCATTCTACTCCGCAAGGCTGCCGACTACACGCGCTCGATGGAGGTCCGCGGTATCCAGGATCTCCGCCAGGATCCCGTCTTCGTTGAGCTGGACCGGATCATCATGCGCTTCGGGTGAGTGCCTCTCGCAAATCGCTTACAATTTCGAGGATCATCCGCTAATAAGACCGACTCTCGACCGGCCACAGCGAGTCTTTCCCTCCGACTTGCCGGGATCCCTTGAAGGCTTCGGACGACTTCTCGGGCCGCTCAGTCGACCAGGATCTCTACTTTGCCCACTGTCTCTGGCCGACGGCACTACTCATTCTGCACTGCGGTCAACTTGACAGCGAAAACGCTAACTCGCATAGCACCAGCCAAATCCGGCTCGCGTGTAACATCTTGCTTGACCGCGTGTTCCGCCTGTCGGCCACCTCGGTCGATCCAGTCATGCTCAGCCCGTCGATCACCCTCACCTACTTCACACCCGCCAAGTTACTTCTCCGGCTGATGACGTCCGCCGTTGAGGCGGGCGACTTTCAGACGGCCACCCGACTGCAAGCCGAGGTTGAGGTCTTCCGGTGCGCACCTCCAACCTCGTCAAGATTCCCGCATGTACATCACTGAAAGTCATCCTTTTTTGCTTCAATCAGCGCCGCTCTTGCCCGAATCGGAGAAAAGCTGCCGATTGGAGGTTCGTTCGCATTAGCCAAGGATCAACTCTGCCTGCTGCGCTCGCTGAAATTCCATCTTTCCCTGCTTGTAGTGAGGCACGGCAACATGCTCACCGGTATCATTCAGATGCTCGAGGAGCGCTTCGTGAGTCAGAGCGAGCGTTTGGCGCCTCCCGCGGTTGCACTGACGTTGTCTCTCACCGCATGTTGTTCCTCGTTCAGAAAGGCAAGGAGAGCTACCACCCGCCGGGAGCCGAGCCCGGACACTGCGCTCAGATGCGCTTCAGCCGTGCGTGCCACCGTCCTACATTCTGACCGATGCTTGAGGTTGTACTGACACGGCCTCTTTCGTGCACAAGGGGGAGGCGGAACCGCAGGGCCAGGCGGGCCGCTTTGCGGATGTATTGAAAGCTTCGAGGCGAGCTGCGGTCCGAAAGTTGTCGCCGACATTTACAACTGCGACAACGAGGCGACTCGCCGTTATTGGCAGTGACCGGTCTCTCGTCGCCTTACTTCTCTCCTTGCACTGGTCGATCGGCTGTGGTCGGCGCTTCCCTGTTACCTATTCCACCTCTCATCACAGCACATGCCATGCCTTGTCAATTGCTCTGAATCTTGCTGGCAGCAGCACAAGATTTCTCAGAGCGAGGCTGAGATCTTGACCGAGCTTGTGGCGATAGCAAGGGGCTTGATATGTGGGTAGACCGCACGTTCTGCGCAGGCTGGCTTAAGTGGGCGCCGCTGCTCAGAAGGCGCGTCGGAGGCATGATGACGCGCGTCGGTCGGCCTGACCGACGCCGGTGCAAGTCGTTCGGCTGATTCGGTCGAGCTTGCCTCGGCACAAGCACCTCGCTCAGACGGCATCAACACCATCGACTTATCATGATTCCCTCTCCAGACGAATTCCTCGCCGACTTCAATCGCCTACCAGTGGTAAGCTGGCTGAACAACTGGCATGACCGGCTCAGCACAGGCTTCGTCGGCTGGATCGTCAACAGCCCCGCCGTCGCATTGCCGCTCGTCACCGTCTATATGCTCGCTTGCCTCACCGTAGTGCGTGTTCCGTGCACAAGTCTGCCCCTGGAGCCGGAGTCTGACCCTTCAAACCTGCTCAGTGCATCTATGCGACCTGCCCAGTACGTTGAACAATCTCGACCTCGCCGGACTGCGGCTAGCTACGTGCCTACGTGCGCTGACAACCTCAATCTCTCCGATTGTCCTTCAGGAATGGCTCGGCTTACGCGGTCCTGCCACGATGGCTGGCAAGCCGGCTGCCACGTCGGTCAAGGTATCGCAAGGCGTCGTTCCATCGGTAAAGGAAGGGTCCGATGGGCCGTCGGAGAAAGCTAGCCTTAAGCTCGTTGAGCATCCGGCCGCTCATGCTGGCGAGGGCGGAGCGCCAACCTTTGCCGACGCCATCAAGAAGAGACCCTACGGTTCGGCCTGATACAGTAACCTGCCCTTTAGCTCAGCTGTAGCCGCCCGTTGGACAGCTTCCGCCTGCGTAGACATGCGCTTCAATCGCTACCGTCGCCAAGGTCGAGGTCAGTAGTGAGCCCGCAGCCATCCCTGCCGCATGATTGTCCTTTCCCGTAAAGCGCGCTGACTCTGGTGGATTCCCTAATTGATAGGCATGTGAACTGCTCCTGGCCACCGACGGCATCCGAAGGCCCTCCCGCAGACCCTCGGGCTTCAGCATCCGTTAAGCTCCAGGAAAGCCCTCGCAGCCGTCCAACGACAGCTTCTCGTTGTGAAGGACGCTCTTAACACCATCCTTGGTTAGTTGGCCTGTGAATACTGAGCCTGCGAAGGTTGGTAGGGTCAGCGGCTTCCCTCGGCACAGCGGATGAGGGATGTCGTGCTCTTAGTGCTGGCAAACGCAGCTCGATCTGTTATCGATTTGAAGCTTCCTCATAATCCTCTGTGCATGCTCTGAGCGAGCGCTGTCCCCCAGTACTATTCAGCGCAGTCATCTCTGGCTTGTCCTCGGCCTGTGTCTCTGCCCTCGCCTTCCGGTCTTAGTCCTCTAGAGTTGCTGCTCTCGGCAGTTCACGCCGTGCTGCGCCGGGGCCCCATCCCCTTTTGTTCTCGCGGGCGCCGACGAGCAGACAAGGCAGCAGCCTCAGGCCTCGTTCGTCGCTCTGCTCCTAGACCTCGACCCTCACCCACTTCTTTGGCTTCTTCCTGATTGCCATGCCTGCTCCTGCGCCACCGTCACCAGCCCACCCGTCATACAATGTTGCGCTCACCGCCTTCATTCTTGGCGCCGTCTGCTCGCTCTCGGCTCTGGCCGCCCTCCCTCTCGCCTGGCCAAGTTCCCTCCCGAAAGTCGGCGTCCTCGCGAGCTCGCTCCTGCCGAGCCCTCAGTTGGGAGCCTACCTGGCCGCTTGGACGACGTTTCATCTGCTCGAATACGTCGTCACCGCCGTCTGGAACCCGAACAAGGTTGACTATGCCTGTGCGTCGTTGCTCGCCGAGGCTCAGCCCAACTCCCCGCAGCAGCCCCTTCGGCAGGCACTTGAGCGCTGCAGCTGAAACTCCTGCCCTCGTCTATGTCAGCCTTCCTGTTGACCAATGGCTACGCATACATCACGGCCCACTTCCTCGTCCTCGTCGAGTACACGCTTGAGCGCGCATTCTATCCGGAGCTTAAGCGCGTCGGCTGGTGGACGTACGTCGGCCTCGCGACAGTGCTTTTCGGCCAGGTCGTCCGCACGCTCGCCATGGTTCACGCTAGCGCGAGCTTCAGTCACCACATCGCCGTCATGAAGAAGAGCGATCACGTCCTCGTCACCTCGGGCGTTTACGCGTGCGTCCCTCGCCATCAGCCCGAACAGACCTTGACTCCGCAGGGAGCTGACAACCCTTCCCCGCGCATCCACGCAGCTACGCTCGTCACCCGTCGTATCTCGCCTACTTCTGGTGGGCCGTCGGCTCGCAGGTGATGGTTGCCAACCCTGTGATGGCTGTCCTCTTCGCCGGCTACCTGTGGCGGTGGTTCTTCCGGCGGATCGGAGGTGAGTTTCGGCGCGACCACTGCTGTGTTCGATTCGCTGATTATCGTCGAATCTCTTAGACGAGGAGCGCCTCCTTGTCAAGTTTTTCGGCCAGGAGTACATCGACTATCGCGAGAAGGTCGTCTCGGGTCTGCCGCTCGTGCGCTAGTCTTCTGGTCTGCTGCCGCTCGACGCAGGCTGTAAAGCCTTGCTGTACGAGTCTCTAGTACCGACATCCCGCTTAGATGCCCGACTTTCGTGGCCTACAATACGTACAACTCAAATGAATCTCTCTCTGCTCGCTTTGACTCGGGCGGCAGGACCGATGAGGTACCCTGGAAGCGATTATACGAAAGTCGTGATAGTCATCGTCATTTCGCTCCTGTCCCTCAAAGCTTGCTGCTCTTGCCTGAGAAGGGGCACCCGCCGCCACTCGTCTGGCTGACAACCTTGTGTTTGCCCTCGCCAAAGGCCTCCTTGGGCGCAAGATTGTCGACGTCTACGCCCTTTCGCTCGGCCCGGGCGACGAGGTGGGCATAACCGTCGGGCGAACGGTCGACGCCGAGCTCAAGCAGCTTACCGAAGGCCTGTGGATGGGGACGAGAAGGGCAGACTTGTCAATCTTCCGGACGAGCAGGTTTCAGACGAAGGACAAGGCGCTGCTAACCTTCGCAAAGTCGTCGTAAAAGCGCTCCTGCGTCGTCGAGGGGTTGAGCCAGATCAGGATCGGCGCCGACCATCAGCCCAGCTGCGAGTCACGCACCTTGTCTTTCGCATAGATCTCAACCCATTTGCGCATCTCGGCGTCCTCGGTTAGTGCCATATCGCTCGGAAGCATCATCAGCTCCTTGCCGGCCGCCGTCGCCGCAAATTGTTTCGGCCCATCCCACACCCTCGGCTTCCAAGGGAGCGAGAGCAGGAGCCGGTAGTACTGATTCGAGAAGCGTGTCGGGTTCGTCACCCACCTGCAGTAGATCGACGAATGATGAAGTGTCAGCAAAAAGGTGGGAAGTAAGGTTGAGTGAGAGGTCGGCGCACGGTCCATCAAAGCCCGAGCGGTCTTTGTGACACCGGCCGAGAACGTGGGCGCCCGACAGTGCTACAATCTCCTGGTCTGCAAATGAGAGCATGGCGTGAGTCAGCCAACGCCCAGATCAGAGCGTGCACAAGAGTTGGCCGCACCAGAGAAACCCATCCGACCGAAGACCTCGCGCAGGTGGTCGGCCCCTTTCGCGCCATCGGGGAGCTTGTCGGCGATCGAGTCACCCCGGTGGGCAGCTGCCGCCTGAGCGTCGCTGTAGTCGGTCCGACCAGGCGTCCAGGGAACGATTGGGCCGCCGGCTTGCTGGATCGCCGTCACGCCGGCAACTGAGAAGGGGCGAAAGGGGAGCCAGAATCAGCCAAAGGAAGCGCAAGCATTTGAGCGGTCAGTCGAGTACGCACGTGTCCAGAGGTCAGAATGAGAAATCCAGTCATGCTTCTCCTTGATCGGCTGAAGAAAGGTGATGGCGTTGTGCAGGCCGGCGTCTGCGAGCAATTAAAGTCAGCAATCAGACGCGCTCTCGTTTCCTGGCGTTCTGATGGCTAGGGTCAAAGGGTAATGACACGACGTACTGGCTGGGTCGATCGATTCAGGCTCAAATCTGGTAAGAAGTGAGGCAGGTATGAGCGAGCTGAGGCTGCAAAAGAGGCGAACAGTCCAAACATCGGATCGCGGAAGCGAAGGGACGCACCGCATGCCAGCGCCGTTCGAGCCGCCGGTGTGCTGCGGGCCGCGAACCAACCGAACGGCAGGAGCGTCAGTACAGAGTCGCGACATGATCAGCCCAGGACAGTAACATGAGGCAGATGAGCGTACATCGACAAGCGTGTAGTTGCCTGTGTCAAGCAGGTGGCAGCGTGAAGAGGCGGGCCCGGAGCACAAGCGCGTGTCAGCGGGCCAACCCGGCATCGTTGATGAGCAGCTCGAGCGACCGTAACGATGACGCACCCGAGGCGTGCCAGGCAAGGCGGACCATGACCGGTCCTAAAGAGCCATCATCATAGCCCTCGTGCGGGATTGCGGCTGCGATGTCTTTGCGAACGGCTAGAAAGGAGGAGTCGGTCGACATCGAAGGGTAGGTTAGCCGGCGGCGGCAGCGGCGGAAGGGGGTGAATCGATTCAGACGAGTGCGAGTATTCAGCGGCATGCGTACATACCTTCGTAGTCTCCTGGGCTGCTGGACATGTTCGTGCTCACGGGGCTGTAGCAAGAGTGAGGAGAGGTGGTGGTGGTCGGAGGTGTGAACGACAACGCCCGGCTTCAGGTACTTGCCGAGGCCGGAGTAGCCCAAACCAGCCCAAAGCAGAGTGTCTGATGACCAGACTTGTGCTTAACCCCCTCAACTCAAATCGCCTGCCCAGCCCGAGGTTGCCTGCTGGCCTGCCTTGCCACTCTAACCCACACCCCACCCTCGCATACACCCTCCCACAACGATGTCTGGCAATCTCAACATCCCCGGCAACGGCTCGCACCTTCAGGGTGCCCCCACGCCCGCCAACTCGTACGTCGGTGGTGGCATGCAGGCTCCCGCGCCGGCGTCCAAGCCGACTGTCGAGGACGTCGACGAGGAGTCGGGTGAGGACGACTCGGCCGGCGTCAACCCGGCCTCGCTGCTCGCTCAGGTGCGTTTCTTGCTAGCTTTGGTCCGGGTCAATGCCCCTTGCGAGACTGCTCGCAAAGAGTTGCTCGGCAGGAAGTTGCTCAATGCAGCAGACGGGACAATGTGGCGCGAAGAGGGGCCGACGGGCGTGCTGGGTCTCGACGAGGTGCACTGTGCTGACACCTTTCCGCCCCGCAGAACCCTGCTCTCATGAACCTCGTTCAGGGCAAGCTCGCCAACCTCGTCGGCAAGCCATCAGGTTACCTCGAGTCGTGAGTCTTCATCTGAACGCCGCAGCGCGCTTGCTCTCTTACAATGCGCGGCACTAATACTCTGCTTCACCTGCGCGCGCTGCCTCTTCAGGCTGCCCCAGGAGGTCAAGGCCCGTATTGACGGCCTCAAGGGCCTCCAGGTTGAGCACGCTAAAGTCGAGACCAGGTTCCAGATGGAGATTCTCGCACTTGAGAAGAAGGTTCGTCCATAGCCTCTGGCCATCGCGCACTTGACCTTTCCGCTGTCTCGCGCTCGCTTGCTGACGCGCTACTTTGTGTGTCTGTGCCAGTTCGCTTCCATCTACGAGCCTATCTACTCGCGCCGGGCCGCCATCATTGCCGGCACTGCTGAGCCGACGCCCGAGGAGATTGAGGCCGGCCAGGCCGCCGATTCGGACTGTGACGACTCGGACTGCGAGTCGTCGCACGGCAAGATCAGCGAGATCAAGGAGGGCGCCGACGCCAAGTCCGACGTCAAGGGCATCCCCGAGTTCTGGCTGACGGCTCTCAAGAACTCGCGCTCGATCGTCGAGCTCATCACCGAGGCCGACGAGCCCGTGCGTTCCTCGTCCCCGCGCTTTGACTTCGGAACACCTGAGATCTGACCTGCCTTGCTGAACGGCATTTCACTACTAGGCTCTCGCCAGCCTGCTTGACATCAAGCTCTCGTACCTGTCTGAGGACAAGCCCGGCTTCAAGCTGACGTTCGTCTTTGCGCCGAACGACTTCTTCGAGAACGCCGAGCTTGAGAAGACCTACTTCTACCAGGAGGAGGTCGGCTACGGCGGTGACTTCAGTGCGTCTTGATCGTTTGCACAATCAGGGCTTGGTCCTCCGCTGAGGTCGCTTTTCCGCATACAGTCTACGAGCGGGCCACCGGAACCGAGATCAAGTGGAAGGCCGACAAGAACCTCACGCAGACGACCGAGATCAAGAAGCAGCGCAACAAGTGTGCGTCCTGCGCGCATCGAACCCGCCTCTTACAGGAAGGCCGCTGACATGACTTGTTACGCTCCTCCAGCGACCAACAAGACGCGTATCGTCAAGAAGGTCGTCCCGACCGACTCGTTCTTCAACTTCTTCTCGCCCCCTTCGCCGCCGAGCATGGAGTCCCTCGAGGCCGGCGACATTGACGAGGACGAGCTCGAGGCCCTGGATGAGCGGCTCGAGCTTGACTACCAGGTCGGCGAGGACCTCAAGGAGCGCGTCATTCGTGAGTCTGCCTTTTCAGCCCTTCTCAACCGGGGGCCCTTCTAGAAGCTCGGCACTGATGCAAGACTATCCATCCTTCACAGCCAAGGGCTGCGACTTCTTCACCGGCAAGGCGAGTCTCTATCTGTAGAAGGAAGGAAGTATGGTCGTGACGCTCGAAATGTTGACTAACCCCTACGCTCTCAATTTACAGGTTCTCGAGTACGAGGGCGACGAGAGCGAGGACGGAGACTTCGGAGAGGACGGTGAGGAATACTCTGTGCGTGTCTTCCCTTTTACCTTTATAACCTCCATTCGTTCGCGTTCGCCTCGACTGACCTAGGCCTCTTACTTGTAGGACGACGACGAGGATGACGACGAGGACGGACCCGCCGCCGGCGCCCAGGGCGGCGAGGACCCCCAGCAGTGCAAGCAGCAGTAGAGCATGCCTGCTCGTTCTGCCCCTTGCTCGTCTGATACGTCTCCCCTCCTAGATTCCGCCCGTCGACCGATCTCTCATCCTTCATCGCATCTTCAGGGCCTGCGCCCTCCTCCTTCTCTGTGTTTCTCGGTGTCCAAGATGTATGGCTACCTTCTTCGCCCAAAGCTCGTTCAGCTGACCGCCGCGAGAGCCGTCTCCCGGATCATAATCTCATCTCGCCAGACCAGACATTGAAGTTCCACGTTGCGCACATGCCCTCCGCGGCAATCTCGCGACCCTGGAGCTCCGCCACGCACCTGCCGCGGCGAATGAGGCGGAACAACTGGGAACCGGCTGTGAACGGCAGCGAGCCCGTGTACTCACCGACAGGTAGGTCTACCGACCGCTCAACAACGACGCCATCTCGCCCGCTCGAGCAGACGACGAGCCTCGCGGCCTCAGCCAGATGGGCGGCGAATGAAATTGTGTCAGACGCCCAGGTTGAGTCGGCTGGCCTACCGACCACGTCGCTCGCGACAGCGCGCAGCCCAGCCGAATGCGGCCGGTACCAGACAACGAGACGCTCGGCGCTCGGTTGGGCTGCACCTAGCGGCTTACTCGGATGCGCGCTTTTAAGCCGGCGGATGTAATGCGTCGTGAGCGACAACAGGGCCTCATGCGGCATCGAAGCCGTCCACGCTTCGGAGCCAGGCTGCGATCCCTCGACAGGCCCGACGTCTGCGGCGAGGCATGTCGAGCGAAACTGTTAGCGATGGCTTCACCGATGTCTGGCAGACAGCGTGTACTGACAGTGGGCTTCTCCAAAGTCGTTCCAGCTGATTACCTGCACAAAGACAGGCAATCGCCGAGTCCCGAGCACCTGTTCCCACCGTCGAGCGTACCAAGCATTGTCCGTGCCATCTGAGCGGAACCTTTTTGTCAATGACGAGCCTCAACCTCGCACCGGAATCCGAGATGCAGCTGACATGTCCAATTCTTATTGAAAGCGAATGGCGGCTCAACGCCGTAATGTGTAAAGAAGCATGGGCTAATTGCCGACATGTAGGGCTTTTTCTGGAAATTACCAGTACAGACGGGCCTTTCAGCGACTCGCTATCGTCTTTGAGACAAGCCAGGAGTTGAAACTGCACGCACACTCGCTATGAATTCGCGCTCTTCAGCGCACCCAGTGCCCGGACCATGAATTTCCCAAGCGCTATTCCAAGCAAATGACGCATCGACGGCCGGATTGTCGAGTATCGTCCGCGGCGGGAGGAAAAAGGCTGGAACGAAGAAGACCTGCGGTGAGGTGTGCCGTTTCTCTTGTCAGCTTGATACCAAGGCCGCAGCAGTCGGACAAACATCGCACCGGCTCGCCCGCTTCTTTCAGGCGCTTCTTGATGCCCTTCCAGCCGCCTTCAACCTCGAGCCCGCCGCCGCCGAAGGTGCTCAGAACGGCTTTTCCGTCTCGCCGAAGCTGATGCCGGCCACCGACAGCTCGGGCAAAGCTAAGCACACGGTCAACGAGGAGGGAGGGCAAATGCGGCAGGACATTCATGTCGAGCGAGAGGCAGAGCTTGAAGTTGGAAGGGCAAAGCTGAGCGGCAGTCACTGTTCGTGAGTCGATTGAAGGTCGTCAGATTAGGAGGACAGCTGCCTGCTGCGCCGCACGGCGAGGGTGTTGCCAAGACGTACATGCTTGCGTCCACTGCCAGTCTTCGGGCCCGAGGTTCAAAACAAAGCCATCTCTACGTTTCAACAGGGGGTGTGAGTTAGACGTTGGAGTACGGCGAGTGCTGAAGTATGCGACGGACGCACAGACCGGCTCCGGTCGCCAGCTCGAACTGATGAACCCATAACGGATCCGTGTAGCTGTACGTGTTGCCGAGCATAAAGTGGGCGAGAACCACTGGCGAAGAAGTTTTGCCGAACATGAGGGCAATCTTGACCTGGGCCTGAGTTGGGCGTGCGATGGTTTGGACGATAGGGTGCTGGTTGACAGGTAGACGGCGCTGCTAGAGCCATCGGCCAACGCGGCAGCGAGGCGCAGCAGCTTGCAGGCTCGGCGGCCAGCTGCACCAGGAATCATGGGTCGTGCCGTCCTTCTCGCTAGAACTTTGATCAGGCTCTAAGGTCTGGTATGGCTTAATCGGCCTGTTAATACTGTCACTGTCGCGTCTGAATGACACCTCGGCCGCACAAGCAGGCACTCAAGCGGACGCGTCAGCGGCGGAGGAGGGCCCGGTCCCGCCGCGCGCGCTGCTGAGCTGGGGCAAAAGGGCGGCGGGCCGGACAACTCTGATGAGCCTTGCTGCTCTCGTTCAACCACCGCAATCTCCTCATCCCCTGCTCGGGTAGCCTACTTCTAACATGCCCGTCGTCGTCCCCGTGCGTCTTGGCCGGCTGTCTGCATATGTCGCCTTGCGTTCTGACGCCGGTCTGCTCCCCTACCGCCGACCCCTCGCTGTCGCACGACCTCCTCCCTCCGCTTCCGTCGCCGCTGCTGCTGTTATCGACCCTGTCGACTCGCTTGCCGCCGCCTCTGCCATCCTATTGCCCCACGCACGCGACACGGATACTCAGAAGAGCCCGCTGCTCTCGCCGGCGTTCCCATCCATTAGTCCTGGTCGGGCGGCGTCGCATTCGTCGCCGACCTCGCCGCTGATCCGGCCGGCAGCCGTTCATCGGCGCTCGCTCGACCAGGTCTCGCTGCTCCAGCTCGATGAGGAGGCCGAGGAGGATGTCATTGCCTTCGACGACACCGTCCGTGTAAAGGGCGTTCAACACTCAGAGTCGTCGCTGGATCCGCAGTTCGTCCATTTCGGTTGAAGCGACCGGCCGCCGGGACTGACGCGTATCACAATCTGGCTTCCGGACAGGACCTACCCCTCGGCCGCCTTTTCTACCTCAATCCTCGCGCTCTTCCAGCGGCTGAACCTCCCACATTGGTCGCAGCCGTCATTAACAGACCAGAATGTTAAGATCGCTAAGGTCTCGGGCGCCATGACCAACGCCGTCTTCTTCGTCTCGTTTGTGCCGAGCCCGACGACGCCGATATCAGAAGCGCCAACCATGGTGAGTGCCATGCTTTGCTAGCAGTTGTAGATAAAGGACTGACGTGCTCTCATCCCATCGCGCTCTAGCTCCTGCGCGTGTACGGCGACGCGTCGACGACATTCATCTCGCGGCCATCTGAGCTCCGCATACTTCACCTCCTCTCATCCCGTTACGCCCTTGGACCCAAGATTCACGGTACCTTCACCAATGGCCGGCTCGAAGAGTACTTCCCCTCTCGCGCGCTGACGGCGAACGACCTGCGCGACCCGGAGACGTCGCGGTCGATTGGTCGACGGATGGCCGAGCTGCACTCGGTCGACCTCGACGTACTTGATCCGCTCGAGAGCGGCGCGACTGGCCGGGAGCCGACTGTCCTCCAGAGCATCAAGGAGTGGATGGGGCCGGCGCGGCGGATGTATGGCCGACTCAAGCGGCTCGATGATGAGGGCGCGCTCGTCGGCCTCCTGGCCGGCTGGGTCCAGGCATTTGACCTAGCGCGGCTCGAGAAGGAGATTGCTGCTTACAACGACTGGCTCAGGCAATACGAGCGTGATGGCGAGGCGGGCAAGGCCTGGCGGATGGTATTCTGCCGTGAGCATCCTCTTGCTGCCACTCATTCCTGTCAGCCGGCGACTGACAGTCATCCGTGCTTCACGACAGACAACGACGCCCAGTACGGCAACCTGCTACTCCTCAACGACCCGCCTCCGCCACCAGCGCCGAAGCACCACTCGATCATCGTCGTCGACTTTGAGTACGCCTCGCCCAACCCGTACCCGTACGATATTGCCAACCACTTTTCCGAGTGGCAGGCCGACTACCACCACTCAACGCGGTCCTACTCGATGAGCGAGCACGCGAGCTACCCGACCGAGTCAGACCGGCACAATTTCTACCGGGCTTACCTCGAGACGAGCAAGGGCCGACCGGCGCGACCGGAGGAGCTGGTCGAGCTCGACCGAGGCGTCGAGGTCTGGCGGCCGGCCGGCAGTGCGAGCTGGGCCCTCTGGGGCGTCATCAGCGCCGAGGCGCAGGTCGAGGCGCTCGAGCGCAGAGAGGCCGACTGGGCACCCGATTGGGAGTACCTGGTGCGTTGACGTTGATCTGCTGCCGCTCGCGCCGCTCGCCACCAAGACTGGAGGCTGACCCTTCTCTTGGACCTTCGTGCAAATTCGCCCGTCCGCGATTGCCTTGGCAGCTGTACGCGCTTGAGCGCGTGACTATGTTCCGGCAAGAGATAGCTAGCCTTCGCATCACGATATGATGCCCCTGCCCCGCCTGAAGCTGGCCAGCTTGTTTCGCTTGCACGTTTATCTCTGGAGGGAAGCCCGCTCACGCTTGATTAATTTGGAGAGCTAGCTGCCTGGCGTATGGTGGGTCTATCTCTAATCGAGAGCCATCTCTGGTCGTAGAGTCGGTTTCGAGCTAGCGTCTACAGACGCCGACGCGCCGGCACTGTCCGGCCCGCCGCCGCGCCCAAGGCCCACGTTGACCGTCTTGCTCGTTGCCCGACAAGCAGCAGGGGCCGTCCGCGAGCAGCATGCGAGCTCGTGCGTCCGCTGTCGGCTCGACCGTGCTTCTCGGCCGAGCCGAAGGCGCGCTCGAGGGCTGACCTACAGCCTGCTTGCTCAAAGGCGAACCTGCCCTTCCTCCCCTCTTGGGCTCCAGACCGCCCCCCTTCTGCAGCTTCGCCAACCATGCGCTCGACCTCCGCTGGGCTTCTGTCCTTAATTCTCCTCCTCACGCCTGCGTCGGCCCTGCCTCGGCGCCTCGACTCCCCGTTTGGCAGAGTCCAGCGCCGCGCCCCGCCCCAGGCGTCAGCCGGCCAACCGCTCCTGCCGCGCGACATCCAGGGCTCGGGCTACGTCTCACCGTACCTCGACCAAGTTGTTCAGGTCCAGGGGGTTGTGACGGCCAAGAGCTCTGCCGGCTTCTACATTCAGACGGAACCTTCCATGGTCGACAAGGTTGACTCGATAAGCGAGGGCCTCTACGTGCGTCCAAGACGTTGCTGCCGGCGCATATCTTAGTCGAGGCTCATGACTGCCTTCCTTTTATGTAGGTCTTCGGATCCAACTCGGTTGGCCTCGTCCAGCCGGGCGATCTCGTCACGCTTTCGGGCACAGTCGCCGAGTACGCATCGGACGACACGTACCTCCGCCTAACCGAGCTTACGTTCCCAACGAACGTCACGGTTGTCTCTAAGGGCAATGCCATCGCCCCGATTGTCCTCGGCGTCGATCGGACGCCGCCCGGGTCAACCGTCTACTTCAAAGACCCCTTTTCTCTCGACGCGCCGGTAGACATCGAGCTCATCGACAAGAAGCTCAAGCCCAAGGACCGGGGCCTTGACTTTTGGGAGTCGCTCGAGGGCATGCTCGTGCGCGTCCCCAGTCCCCGGGCCGTCAGCCGAACATCCTCGTACGGTGACGCCTGGATCGTCGGAGAGTCCTACGCGACCCACTCTAACTCACGCGGCGGCCTTACGATCAACATCTACCCGGGCGGCTGGGATGCCAACGCCGAGGCTGTTAAACTCTCGAAGGCTTTGGATGGCTCTAACATTCCCAAGACGACCGTTATGGGAACCCGCTTCGAAGACATTGTTGGCATCGTTAGCTACGCCTTTGGTGCCCCTGTCATCTTCCCCTTGACCGCCCCGGTCATCACGTCGCAGCCGGCCGGCTCGTACCCGCCGAGCTCCATAAAGGGTGACGGCCGGTGCAAGGTCTCGCTTGGCCAGTACAACGTCCTCAACCTCTCTCCGCGCTCGAAGGCGACGCAGTTCTCCAAGCTCGGCGACCACATCGCCAACTACCTCGGCTCGCCCGACGTCGTTGGCCTCGAGGAAATCCAGGACGACAACGGAGCGACCAGTACGTTTGTTGTCGCGTCTGTCGCAAGCTGCTTAAGTCGCTGATCCTTTCCTCTCTTTCAAAGACGACGGCGTCACTAGTGGACTTAAAACTCTCCAGGCTTTGATTGACGCCATCAAGTCCGCCGGAGGGCCTACCTATACAGCACTCGAGATCGCCCCGATCGACCTCCAGGACGGTGGAGCTCCTGGCGGCAACATTCGGCCTGGTGCGTCCCAACAATGTCCTTCATCTTGGGCTTCGTCTATTCCTGACACCTTATTTCGTCTCTCCTTTGCCTCAGCCATACTCTACCGAGCAGACCGTCTCGAGCTCGACCCCCTCTCTCCCGCCGGCTCGAACACCCAGTCTCAGTCGATCGTCCTAGACACCGCCACCGGAGAAGCAACGTTCGGCCTCAACCCTGGTGCGTTGCTCAGATGTTTCTCCGCTCCCTGGCAACCGTCGCTGATTCCTTGAAATCACGCAGGACTCATTGATCCCTCGAACGCAGCCTGGGACAACAGCCGCAAGCCGCTCTCTGCTTCCTTCTTCGTCAGAGGCGCAACCGGTGTTCGCAAACGCTTGCATGTCATCGTTGCCCACTTCGCGAGCAAATCCGGCAGCGGCACTGCGAACGGTCGCTTCCAGCCGGCTGAAAATGGCGCAGTGCAGGCACGTATCGCTCAAGCTGAGCTCGTCGGCCAGTTTGTCGACCGCCTCGTCAAGGCCGATCCAAAGGCCAATGTGTGTCTCCGTCATCTTCTCTCTTTTCTAGGGTAATCATTCGCTTACTCGTACAATGCCGGCAGGTTGTTCTGCTCGGCGATCTCAACGAGCTCAACGAGGTCCAGCCCATCACCACGCTCCAGAAGTATATGACTCAGCTCGAGTTAAAGTCACCGGAAGAGCGCTACAGCTATAGCTTCGACCAGAACTCGCAGCAAATCGATCACATCTTCGCAACAAAGACGATCGCTAAGACGGCGGAGTTCGAGATACTGCATCTCAATACCTGGGGGCTCGTTCAGGATCAGAGCTCGGATCACGATCCTCTGCTTGCCTCTTTCCTGCTTTGCTAGTCTGCTCGATCAATCTCTCGACAAGACGAGAATCTCAAGCTTGCGATGAAAAGTGGCAAGCTGTTCCTTGCGAGACATGAGGGTGGGAAGTTGGCATAACTTTGGGCTGAAGGCCACGGTCCAAGGACGCACCGCACCTGACTGACCCGGACCAAGGACCGAATTCGGTTTTTATCGGCCTGGCCCGTTCTCAAATGCAAAGTGTTGTACAGAATAGCAGCGAGCCATGTATCTTGTTGCAATGAGGAGGCCGAGACGAGCGAGTAGGCAAGCAAAGCAGCAGCAACAGCAGACAGAGCGGAACCCATAGGGCGCGAAAGCACGAGGGGTGCCCCATCGAGGGGGCGCTACAAGGATCGTAAAAACTGGATTGGTAACGACGAGGCGGATGATTTTACAGAATGAAGAATGAGGATTGGCGCTTCAAAAGCGCGCCTGGTTGTGGTCATAAGAGCCGGGGCTGTTTTGGCCAGAGCCCGGTGCCTGCTGGGTCAGAGCGAGGCCAGGGCCACCGCTGGCCTGGAACCAGCGTTGCTGCTGCTGCATATCATGCTGCTGCTGCTGATGCAATTGCTGCTGCTGCAGCAGACTCGGGTAAAAACCGCCGCCGCCGTCGAGCGCGGAATGGTTGGCGAGCGCCTGCTGCAGCTGCTGCTGATGAGGATGCAGTTGGCTAGGTGATCCTGGCCGACCGCCAGCAGGCGATGGTAGCAGCGAGGATGGTGGAGAGCGCGTCGGGTGCTGTTGCGGAGGTTGTGGCAGCTGGTTTTGATACGGCGTGTAAAGAAGCGACGGTTGCGTGCCGTCATTTGGCACTGTGGCTGACCCGTCGGCCGCCGTTGGTCCAAATGACGACCCCGGGACGAAGCTGCCGCTGCCATCGGTGCTACCGTTGCCGTTGGGAAGGCGGATACCGGCGCCTCCCAGACGCCAGGCATCGATGTCGTCCTGCGTCCTGTACGACTGACGCTGCGCTACTGGCTGGTGCAGCCCAAGCAAAGGCACCGGCGGTGGCTGGAAAAAGCCTCGCGGATAGTCGATCGAGCCAGAGAATGATGCCGCGCCGTACGGTCCGGGAGCCGAGCCTGGCAGACCGCCGCCGTTGAGCAAGACCTGATGGCCATGGCCATCTGACGAGATAGCAGAGTGGGGCTCAGTCGGGCTCTGGGCGAAATGCGCCGGGTCTTGTGCGTTGAGATGCGACGGAAATGGCAGCTGGAACTGCTGATACTGGCCTGCCTGCTGCTGATGCTGCTGTTGGAGCTGCTGCTGCTGATGATGAAGGTAGAGGTTAAGGCCGCCCCCGAAAACTCCATTGCCCGTCGATGAGGGCACAAATGCCGGCAAGCCCGAGGGTGACAAGTCGCGCAAGCGCTGCTGCTGGCATTGCAGGTGCGGAGAGAGCCCTCCACTCGGACTATTGCTGCTTGGGATCTGAAGCGATTGAAGGCCGGGCGGCGAGACGGAAGGCCCGTTGCCGATAAGCGGCGGAGGTAGCGGCAGCTTAAATGGCCCTGTTGACGAGCTGGAGTACGATGATGGTCCGGCGAAGGATGTATCTGGATCTTCGTCTTGCTAGTAGGCGCAAAGGAGCACAGCAACCATCTGACGTCAGTGATGATGCCGATGAGAGGCTACACTCGGCGGTGGCAACTAACCTCGCCTTCGAGCCCGCTGCCGTCGTCCTCATCTTGGGGACGCGATCGTTCGCGCCCGCCGAGCGACTTACTCCTCCGCGAATCGCTTTTGCCCTTGCCTCCGTTGCCGCCGTGCTTCTTGGATCCAGTACTGCTCGCTGCACTTGTCGTACCACCTCCGCTCGCGGATACGACACGACTCGAGCCAGTGCGCTTCGGCTTGAGCGGGGTGGAAGCGGACGTCGCCTCGTCAGCCAAAGTTGTTGGCGGCAGCGAAGATGACTTGGAGGAGCCAGAAAGGGCAGCAGCCGCAGCGGCTGAAGCGGCTGGTCGCGTTTCATAAAACGCTGGATTGGAAGCTGAGGGGAGTTTTGAACGATTAGCTCGCCGAGCTACACTGTCCGTTGATTAGTCACTGAGAGACGCACGAATCCCTGCGCCCGCAACGTCGCCGCCCTTGCAGCCTTTGACGAGCCAGTGTCTGCGAAGCGCGTCTTTACGCGAGAAGTGCTTGTTGCACTTTGAGCAGCTGAAGGGCTTGAGTTCCATGTGGATCTTGCGATGCCGCTTGAGGTCGTGGTTCCGATTCTAGAGGAGCCGAGTGCCCATTAGTACTACCCGAGCGGCAGATCCAGTTGGAAGTTCTCGAGCGCTCGCGAGAAGGACGCACAAAGTTCTGCGGGCAGAGGTCGCACTGGAAGGGGCGATCTTCGTTCTCGCCGGTTGGGTAGCTTCGGATGACGGCAATGCTTGTCAGGTTTTCCTTCGGACCGGGCGCCACCTTGACCTGCGGCTGAGCTTGCGTTGTCGACGTTCGCGGCGGCCGTTTCTTCCGACCGCCGCTTGCTTTGCCACCGCCCAATGCCGAAACTGAGTCAATGCCCTCGCCGCTGGCTCTAGAGGGACCGCCAGGGCCCCGACCATCACCCGTCGATGGACCTGAACGTGAGGTTGAGGGCGAGCCCTGACCTCCGTGAGACGAGGAGCCCGAAGAGGCGTCCGAATTAGCCCGCCTTCGGCTGCCAGGACCATCGCCCCCGACTGACGGCGGAGAGTCCGTTTTGTACGTCGGGGCGAGCGGAGCGTGATAGACAGCTGGCTGCTGGATGCCAGCGTCGGTGGAGGGGTCGTTGCCTCCATCAGACGCTCCGGGCGAACGACCGCCGCTGTAGCTGTCAACGGCGCCGGCGTTGGTCGGTGCCGGCGGCGGCAGTTGATGGTGGTGCGAGCCGAGCGACTGGAGATGGGCCCCACTGCTGGTGCCACTGCCGCGGCCCTCGCCGAGGGGCGGCGGCGCAAAGGCAAAGGGGGATGGTGGACTAACCGGCCGCTGCTGAGCGATGAGCAACTGATGGTGGTGATGACTGTAACCCTGCGGGATTGAAGGCTGCGATTGAGATTCGATGGTGTGAGGATAGACAGGGAACGGCGGGGGCAGAGCCGCAGGCGGGTGCTGCTGACCCAGCTCCGACAGATGGACGTCCATGGCAGGAGCGACTCTGTCAAGCTCGAGCCTGTTGCAGGCCACTGGTGCAAAGGGCCAGGAGAGCGCCCGCGGCGATGCGTAAGGCCTGGCTCGGGGCGAGGAGTCGAGATGCGATGCGAGGGAGAGACGTTGTCGACCCGGGGCGAAGGAGCGTGAGCTTCGGACAAGGGCGAAGGCGGGTTGCTGCGAGCGACAGCCGACGACCTAGTGGAGCTAGTGCTGAGAGGTCCAGTCGGTTTGCCGAAAGGTTCACTCCCAGGCTGGTATGATCCGAGCAAAGCCAGAAGGCCGGTGCTGCCGAGGGATCTGAGCTCGTCGAGCTGATCCTCCTAGCGGACGTCGGAGCGAGTCGACAAGGAGGGCCGGGAGACGCGCGCCGCGGGCAAGAGCGCCGTCTCGGAGCCTGGAGGAGGTGGGTCGTCGATTGCGGGCCTCTACGGGCACAAAGCGCGGACTATGGCCTTGTGCGTGAGATTGAGAGCAATGGCTGCGAGCGTGCTGATGGTTGTGTATCGTCCGAAGGGCGAGATCGGGCTGCCTTTGCCTGCGCTGCTCTGGCCCTCAAGCGAACGAGCAACGGACGAAGGGCGGCCGGCCCACGCACGAAAGACGGGACCCACGGCTGTAATGACCCTTCAATCGACGCTGCTGCCCCGAACCTGTCGCGGGCCTCCTCTTGCATCAGACCGGGCGCCTTTCCGATCCAACATCTATGCGCTCGTCAACGCTCGCTGCCTGCCAGCCTGTGTGCCTGTCTCTAAGCATCTGAAGCTGACGAGATGAACGCCCCCTCGTAGGTCATAAGGGGCAGAAGTAACCTCTGCTCACCGGGCCCATGAGGCCGGATAACATCCTCGGAGCTCCTCCGTCAAACGGCCCAGGTCGGGCCGGATTCGGGTGCGAAAGCCCGAGGGAAAACCCACCAGTGACACCGGGCGGGGAGCGGCGTGGGCTCGAGCCGGCACAACGGAGAGCCGACTCGTCACGAATACAGCGACGGGAGCAGACGTTTCAGCAGACTCTCGGTCCTCCACGTGCGATAAGCAGCCCGAGGAGGAACGGCGTCGGAGCGGGAGCGAGCAGTGGCCGGGCGCCGGGCTCAGGGTCTCGTGAACAAGTCCTACAAAAAGTGAAGTCGACAGGCTAGTTGCAGTCCATACAAGAGAGAGATCGACGCCCCGACCGGGCGCCAGGACCCACACAAGATCCACCCTAGTCGACGAGGAACTTGCCGCTCTGGCAGTTGCGAGCGACACTCTCCAGACGCCACGAGCCGGCCCCGGGTGCGACCTCGGCGCCAAACTCATCGAACGCGCCCTCCCGGCCACCCTCTGACGACGCAGGCAAGACGCTAAGGTCGAGGCCAGAGCAGAGGGCGCCGCGGACGATCCAACGGACAGCGATCGGTTGGGGGACCGTCTGCTCGTCGACAGCGAGCCGAGCAGCAACTTTGCCGCTCTGGCTCTCGGCCGTGATGGGCTCGGCCCGGTAAACGATGCGCTTAGCCACCGGGTCGTACTCGCCCGGGAAGGGTTTGCTCTGCGGGTTGCTAACATTGGCCGACGAGATGGGCACAGTGAATGAGATGTCCTCGATCTGGGCCGACGTCGGCTCGTCGAATGGCGAGCGCTCTCCATCGGCAGCGCCCGAGAGGACATTCGACTCGACGCTCGCGCTGTAGGCGATGAGCAGCTTGGTGTCGGTCGGGTCACACTTCCATTGCGGCGTAACAGCCAGCGGAACGAGCCGGTCGGCTTTGCCCTCCTGGATGTGCAACTGGTACTTGAAAAGGACAACCGGCCGGTCTGGGTTGGCGGCGGCCGCTCCGGCGAGCGCCTCGGCATCGACCGCGTACTCGCCCGGCTGACCGTCGGCAAGCGGCTTGACAAATTGCGGGTTTGGCGCCACCTTCTCGAGCTGCTCGAAGCGCTCGATCCTGAGCCGGATTACCTTGCCGTTGCGCGCGAGTTCCTCTGAACTGACATCACGGAAAGTTGCCTCAATTTGGCCGGTGACCATCGCACGGATGATCGTCCCCGCGCGCGAGACAACGTTGCACGTCTCGGTGATGGCTGACCGGAAGCCTTGCTGAGAGCCAATAGCTGAAGCGCCGCCGCCGAAGGCGTTGCCGACCGTGCGCTGGTTGGACGAGATGCTTGAGAGCATGCTGCTTGCCCGGTTCGTCGCCGGGACCGGCGGGACCGGTGGCAGGCCGCTCGTCGGCGTGATGGCTGTTGGCGACTCCATCTGCTGCATTGAGCCGGCCCGGCTCGTGCCACGCGAGGCAGGGAGACTGCCACCCGACCGCCCGCCAACGAAGAGACCGAGCGGCTGGTCGTCCGGGATGTCATTTATCATCATTGTGTTGCGCACATCGCGTCGGCCTCTGTAGATACAGACACAGATCAGTAAGGGTGAAACAGCTGGCGAGAAGACGTAGCTCGACGTACCTAGCAACCGTTCCGCGCCGCTGAGGACCCGCACCTGGCGCAGCAAGCGTTGACTTCATCTTCTCTAGAGCCTGCCGTTGCTCCTCCTCGCTTTCGCGGATCGGCTCGGGGGCAATTGCCATCTTCAATGACGACTGACCGACACCGGGCTCGCCGAGCGGCGACATGTGCATGTCGGCGTCATCGTCCATGAGATCAGTTGCCGTTTCCCAAGGCTTCTTGTCGTGATCCGGAGGAGGGACTGAGAATCCCTCGGCATCGACAGTGGGCTGGCTCTGAGCCTGTCGTCGCTGAGCAGTCAGCGTGAGCCTTAGTCTCGTCGGTGGAACTGGAGCACACGCACCGAAGACTGTCCGTTGCTTTCCCTGACGGGCGTCAGAACCTCAGTGCCCTCCTTGGCTACGTCTCGCCGCGAGGGCTCGTCGTCGTCGTCACCGAGCATGCCAAAGCCGCCACCGGCCCCACCGCTACTAGTGAAGCTGTCGGTGTGGCCCGGACCCGGTCTGGGTCCATTGCCGGACCGGTTCGAGCTGGCGTTTGACGACGCACGGGCACGGTTGCGGCCAAAGACCGACTTGAGTGGGTTCAGCGACGATAGGCCGTTGCTGTTTCCGCCAGTGGGGGTGCCCGAAGCCGGCGCAGGCGAGAAGTCGGCCGAAGAGTTGTTCTGGCTAGCTCGTGGCCGTGGAGGCGTTGCGCTAACCGATGGCCGACGGATAACCGAAGAAGCTGGGGGACAGATGTGAAGTGTCAGTCTATCCTCAAGCGGTGTTCATGAGCAGATGCGGGCGCACTCGTGTTGCGGCTGACATTGCTCGCCCCGCTGACCATCCGGCTACCCGGCGTCCGCTCTGAGGCCCCGCCTGCCGCGCCCTTCTTCAGAAGGAAGTCTTGAAGATCCTCAAGCGTGTCCCAACCGAGGACCATCATCATGATGCGCTCGCTGGCCTCCATCTCGCCGCGCGCGATGTCGCTCCGGGTCGTCTCCCACTTAGTGAAGATCTCCTTGAGAGCCGTCAGCCGGTTGGTGTCGACGGCTTGGTAAAGTCCAAAGACTTGAGGCGATTCTATGAGCCAGCCCTGTTGAGCGTCGTTGAGTTCTTCTGACGCGGCATTCACCTCGGCGATGACCTTGTCTTTGCTCGAGGACGACGCCTTCTTTTGAGCCTGTAGGGCAGATTAACGAAGGCCGAAGGGTTGGTGTCAGATGATGATTGTGACAAGGCGGTTGAACAGCGTACCTTGGCCAACCGCGTCTGACATGACTCAAGGTGCTTGATCGTGCGCTCGATGTTGCTGTCATACTGGCAGAAGTAATCGCCTCCCCGTGTTAACCAGGGCGACCTTAAATCATTACCGGCGCCTATGTGACATACCGTGCCTTGCTTCCCCCATTCGCCCTTGACAGCCATACTACGAAGAGGCGTCTCGACCTCATCCTTCATCCGACGCTCTAGGTTTGAGTGTACCTGGACGGCCTGTGCCGGCGAGAAGGGTGAGACGGGCGGCAAGCTGGTCAGCTCAGCTCTTCGCTACCGTCAACTGATAGCGCATCCAGTTCTCGACGGGATTCGGTGTCACTGCTCACCTCCTGCACCTCGCCCCAAATGGCCTCCCAGACGGACGAGAAGCCGCCAAGCGTGTCGCGGGCGACCCCGCCGCCGCCGCCTCGCTTGGACTGGAGCTTCTGGAGGGCGCTGACGTACGTCGCCTCAATCTGAGCACGCTCCTTGTAGATGTCGGCAAGCTGGTCGTTCAACTTGGCCGCGGCTGATAATCGACCCTGGAGGAGAGCATGCGTCTGCTTGGGGTTGGTTGTGTTCTAGGGCAAGGGGTCGGGCGTGACGCGAAGGGAGGGACGTTTCAGTGACGACATGAGGTTCAGCTGGCCGTTTTCTGGCCATCGCGCGAGCATCCTGCTCTCAGCAGAAGCTAGTCGACGCACGATGAAGGCATCCTCGTACGCCGAGGGCGAAAGGCGTGCAGCGTCTGCCATCGAGAGCAGGCGGCGGGCTGGGTCGGAAGGAGAGGAAGCGTGGTGAACGTCGCAGGCAGGGTCTAGCCGGGTTGGCTGATCGCGACCTCGCCGCTTTCGGCCCGGTGCGGTCGATGACTAGCACCACAGGACTACTCGGGCTGCACTCGACACCCTCCGTCTCTGTTGGACGTGAGGCGATGACTCTTGTCACAAGAGTGGATGGCAAATTGCTACAAGTATGCGACTAACATGTGGTGATACAGGCACGAAGACGAGGTGCGAACGATCGACAATACGATGCGAGGTAGAAACAAGCAGGGCAGGGGGAGATTACAGCGAGAAACCGGATGGTGGCATGGGCGTCATCTCAAGCGGCGAATCGCGTTCGCCATCGGGCCGGGGCGAGATGGGCGCGACGCTTCCTCGGGGCGACTCAGAGGCCTCGCTGCCAGGGATTATAGTGATCAGCGGTGGATCGCCACCGTACGCGAGCGAATTGCGCGTTGAAAAGCGGTTCCTCGAAACGGTTCCGCCGTTCTGAGAGAAGCTCAGGGCCGAGAGTTGGGCTTGCCTGGTCGGAAAGGCCTCGTTAGTCGGCTGCCGATCGAGTGGGAGGGGGGTCGGGATGTCGCGCTGGGGACCGTGGTATGACTTGTGCCCTCTGAAAAAGAACCACGAGACGGCGAGCAGCAAAACGCCAAACGTCATGACCCAGGCCCAGTTGAAAGTAACCGCGGTAATTGGCGTGACCGTAGGAAAGCAGAGGATGGTGCAGGCGAATAAGGTCCAGACGACCATGATCGCGTTGACGATGGCGCTCACAGGCTCGCCGAGGGAGAACGGCCCAGGCCGATACTTGACGTCCTCGTGCTGTAAAGATATGTTCAGCGTCAGCGCTCTGATGAATAGTAGACGAGTCAAACACCCGGTCACAGAAACAAGCGACTTACATCGGCGAAGAGACGACGCAGCATGACCGGGACCACGTACGACTGATGCGACAGGGTTGAGACGACGCGTGAGTCAACTCGAGCAAGTCAATGAGGCGAGGCGAAGTAAAACAAAGAAGCGCACAAGATCCAAGGCAACCGCACACTGTCAACAGAAGAGTTTCACATGTCAGCCAAGAAGGGGCGCAACGCACCGGCTTCGACGACGCACCATGCTGAAGACTGCCGTGACGGCCTGAGAAGAAACAAAAGAGAGGGCACCGAGTAGGAGGCAGATGATGATGAGAATCCAGACCGCGTAAAGTGGCGTCCTGGTGACGGGCGATAGGCGGCCGCAGTATCCGCGATCCGGCAGGGCCCGATCGCGCGAGAAGGCGTAGACCGAGCGCGAATTGGCGTGAAGGGCGACATGAACGCAAAAGAAGGCCGTTAGGCAGACGAAAATCCAGAGGATAAGGGAGCCAGCCTTGCCGATCCGCGAATGTATGATCTGCGCTAGGAGGGATGGGTTGTCAGACCCTATCTCTACTGTGCCTCAAATTGTAGTCGCACCTCCAAGAAGGACAAGCCGCTGATTCCCGGCAGCAGCTCGAGCGCGGGTGCAGCAAACATCAGAGCGACATTGAGCTAAGGACAGCAAGGCGACAGTGATCAGCGCTAGCGTAGGCCGGCTGCTGCACGCCACAGCGTCGACTAACAAGGAAGCCAAGGACGCCGGTTGCCGCAACCGCGACAGTCAAAGCGGCCGGTGCAGTCATAGCAGCCTGCTTGACCTCATAGGAGATGTGTGCGACAGCGTCTGCAAAGGTAGGGAAGGTTGGCGACGTCCAAAAAGTCTCCCGAGTGGGAAGCGCTACATCGCGCACCATAGTCCGTCTCACACCACATGACCGAGAGCAAGCCTAAGAGAAAGGCGAGGCTGGTAGGATAGTTGGTCTCTGTAAGAAACGTCAGTGCTTTGAGTCCAACCTTGGTCGGCATAGTGGAACGCACGATTGTCGATGTGGGTGAAGACCCATTTTGGAGAATTCATTTGCGATAGCGGCGTGAGAAAGAGCAGCAGCAGTGGGATCATGAGGGTGACGGCGACAATGGCAAAGACAAAGCCGCGGGTGAGGGCGGCGAGCTGACTTGTCCGAAGCGAATTAAGCAAGCCGTGAACGAGGAGGAGGCCAGCATATAGGCCATATTGATGGCCGGCCGAGACAGTGAAGTCGCCGTCTTTGGCCATGCCTGGACCGCAGGGATGCGAGCGTCACGCGGTCAGCTCAAGCGTCCAGGCACATCGTGTGTGAGGGTGTCACGTACGGACGCCCGCCCAGATCATTGACGAGAGCGCATACTCGGTCGACGCGACGCCAGCGACCTGACCGATGGCGTTCATGTAGCCCGCGACCCAGCCAGTGAGCGCTCGATACGGTTTCGGACAGAGGTATGCTGAGGCGTGAAAAAGGCCGCCTGATGTCGGGTAAGATGAAATGAGCTCGGCTATGGAAACGGCTATCGACCTAACAAGTCAAGGAGACGTCAGCTACTCGCAACTACATGGGGCGAAGAGACTGAGAAGCGCCGGCCACCCACATGTTGAAAATGCCTCCCAGCGCCCAACACCAAACGACCGAAGCCGGGCCGCCAAGAAGAAGAGGGGTGTCGAGCGCTGTCAGGACGACACGAAACCGGCGCTTGTCAGCTTAGGATCCAGTGCATGAGCCGTGCAAGGACCGAAACCCACTGCTTGCGACCGACGACGCGACCGACATGATCGAGATCGCGAAGCTAAATGTCTATAGGCACACAATCAAACTGTCAGTCTCAAACCTGCCTGTCTGTCGCGTGTCCAGCAGAGACGGACCTCGAGCGTTCCAAATTCGCGGACCTGCTCGTTCCGCAAGCCGAATCGCCGCTCGAGCATGAGGTCTTCATTGGTGCCTCCTGTCCGGTGCGAGCTCTTGGAGCCGCTCCCGCCGAACGAGCCGCGTGAGATGCGCCGGGCGAGCGAGAATGTCGGGTCGAAGACGCTCGTGCTGCCCGTCTCGTCGCGTTCGAGGCCGTTTCGCTTCGAGCCGGGGTCTTCATTGAACATCCAGTCTCTCTCGGGCCAGCGGCGCGGGCGAAGGGACGGGAGGGCCAGAGGCCACGGACAGTGGTGCGCAAGTAACGAGCAGGGGCAGAAGAGGGGTCGTCCGTCGAGTGGTGGCAGTGACGTAAGCTTGCGGTGGGCTTGAGTCGGACGCGCAAAGCAGACTTGCGAGGCGGCTGAAGCAAGGACGGGCGAGCGGCGAGGCTGAGCTGCTTGTGCAAGAGGACGCGGGCAGGGCGAGGCGAGCTAAGGCGCGCGGGGTTGGCCGTTGAAACGGCAGGCGTGGCTGAAGGCTGGCGGAGCAGCTGATCAAGACGAGACCTAGCGGGCTGATCAAAGGGCTAAGGTACTGGTTGTAGGGATGATGATGAGGCGATCCACTATGCTGACCGTATCCGTTGACAGCGGCGCAGAAGGGAGGAAGGGTGGTCAACGACAACGACGATGAGCTCAACTCTCGAGGTCGATGTCTCGCCTCGTGTCCGGAGCCCCTCCTTTGGCCTCGATCGCCTGTTTCCCAACCAGGCCTCGGCCCGAGCAGCTTCAGTCCCAAAAGCAGCGACGGCGCGGAAAGGGAGAAACCCTGGATGGATACAACGGAACGTGTGATAGACAAGAGGGTCGGCTTCAGAAGTTCGGGCGAGAAGAGGCAGAGGTGTGACGTGAGAGGAGGACATAGAGGGAGGCGATCGATGCAAGCGTCGAGTAGGGGTCGTCAGGGGGAGCGATGGAATCGCTTGGTATTCCTCCAGTAATTGACCGAAATGCGAATGCAGTGGTGCTGAGACGTACTGAGGGAGACCGGTCGAAGGGTGTAGAAGCGAAGAAACTGAAGGACAGGAGAAGAAAAGCACCTCTAGACGTCTTGGCCAGCGACGGAATGGCCGCTGCTGCTAACGTGATTGATGTAAGCAGCCGTCGTCATGAACTGAAGCCGGAAGGTAGACGTCACGACGTTAGCGACAAGGACATGTGAGGCAGTCAATATACGCGGTGCACCTTGGGCACCGAGTCGGTCGCCATCAGGCGGTACGTGTGAGCCTGGATGCGCTCGAACAGAACGAGCATTGTCTGGAGCTGGCCGGCCGTCATGGTTGGTCCGCCCTGGAACGGCAGTCGCTGCTCGTGACGTCGTTTAGCGAGAGCAGTCGCGCTGGCGAGATGCGTCTGGACGTATGACACGACATCGAGGCGGCCTGCATGGTCGACATTTAGCTCCGCGGGCGATAGCGGGGCGAGATAACGGTTGTAACTGGCGGAAGAAGAGTCTTAATCAGCGATCAACTCATCGGTAGAGAGGAAGGAAAAGAACAAACATCCAAAATGCGCGCTCGATCAGCTCTTGCGTATGGTAGTCCAATTCATCGCCGCGTTCCTTGACGTGGCGCGAGGCCGGAGCGGCGGCCGCACTGGAGCTGTTAGCAAACCGCTTGCGAAACTCCTGGACCTCAAGCACAAATGCTAGATTCTCGGCGCAATAGCAACTACGAAGGAAAGCTTCGAAAATAGTACGAAGTCCCGGGTCGGCGAGGATGTGCTGGAGCTGGAGCCCACTTGAATTCTTCATCGGGCAGGTCTTTCGTTGTAAGTCTTCCAACTGGTCGGCGTCGGCGATCTTTCTTGAGATGTGACTGTTGGAGAGACGGTGAGCCCTGTTGCGGGCAGCCGAGCTCGTCGAGAGGTAGGGGTTGAAGACTTCGCCGTCAACGTCTGCCAGGAGATGCCAGCCTGCGGCGCGCGCTCCGACATCGGTGACACGGTAGACAGCCCGCTCGGCGCCGCGGTACTCGCCCTCGATCTGCTCAGAGAATTTAGCAGTCAGTTTTATCCGGAGAAGTTGCTCTCTTTACACTGCATCGGATGCTTACCAGTTTGCCCGACTCGTCTGCGTCCGAAAAGATCGTCACCAACGCCGCTTCGCGCGACGTACGCCTCTTATCCTGAGCAAGGGCAATGAAGCCCCATCGGACAAATTGCGCGGCAACCTCGGCCGCCTCAATCCGGAGGGCGACGCTTGTGTGCTCAAGCAGCCAGTCGAGCACCGCGAGAGAGGGCATGCAGTGGTCAAAGATCTGCTCAATCGCAGGTCCACCGCCGGCCGCTTTGGTTCGAACAGCAAACTTGCGGAGGGCGATGCCCTTTGGGTGCTGAACGGTCTGCTGACCGTCGATGCCGAGCGAGATGCTGGATCTTGTAATTGTGCTTGACGCCCGCTTGACAAGGGCACCCGTCGAGGAATTGGTCGACGGTCGCGTTGGCGTCTCGTTGTCGACGCTGTCGGAGCCTTCCGGCTGCCCAGACGAGCTCGCAGGAGCGATGAGATTTGGACGAATGCCGGCAAACCGTGTCCAGAGTGCAGTCACGATCTGCTCATTCAGAAATAGGCGGTCCGTCTCTGCGTGGCGCTCGAGGTAGACGAGCGGCGGCCGCTCCTGGTTCTCTGGGGCGCTCAATAGGCGGACCAGCTCAGACCCCGAAATGCCATTGACCTTGACAAAGCGTTCGAGCCTGTTGCGAAGGTATGGTCCAAATCAGTAGGCGCAATTGATCAATGACAGCCACGACGGCTCACACAGCGAAACCCTTGGGCGTGCACTGCCAGATGCCACGCTCGCGGAACTCCGTGCCAACGGGCTCGGCTGCATTCTTGATGAGACGCGCATCTAGAAATTCTTGGCATGTCGCCTTTGCGCTATCGCGGCCCATAAAGAAGGTCGTCGTGGTCGTAGTGGTGACGATGCGGCGGGGGTTCTTGGGGTCGGGCGTTCGGTTCGACTGCGCAAACTTGAGCGCCGACAGGTTGAGGCACGCTTCGTCTCTGCGAAGAGTGCACCGAGATTTCAGCGTCGACCTTTGCTGCTCGAAAGCGAAGATCCGAACCGCACGTCGTGAATGAGAAAGCGTAGCTTTTGAAGAACTGACGATGGTCGCGCAGGTCGAGCGAAACGATGAGCGTCGCGAAAAGGTCGTGCATGTCCTTGAGCATTACATGAGAGCAGATAAGGGCATTCAGTACCGGTCGCCTAAACCTGGACGACGAGCACGTGAGCAGCTCCCGACCTTGACCATCTTGCGGCCACGAGCCGAGATGCCCATTGTCCTGCTGCTCGAGTTTGACTGGCGTTGGACCATGTCGAGCACCTGCTCCTCGGAGGCGAACCGGCTGGATTAGTACTCTTCGGCTCTCAGAGAGTCGCCCGGCGCTGTCGGGACATGAGGACACGTACGGAACTGAGATGGATTAGGTTGGCCCGTGCGGCTGAGGCGTCGGGGCGATGTCGAGCTGCTGCGCGACAGATGGTAGTCGGCTCCTGAGCAGAGTGGTGCGAGCGAGATGACCAGAGTGAGCGGAATTAAGGCCAAGAAGCGGGCTGCGTCGAAGAGCCTTCAGGAGCTATGATGCCGGATACAGGCGGCCGACCAACTCAGCGAGTCCCGGCTTGAAGGGAGGACGGACGACAGGGGGTGATGTCTGAACTGCTTTGACCAAGAAGATCGACTGGCTGAGGAGCGTCAGGTAAGCTGTTCAGGCTGAGCCTGATATGAGATTGTTCTAGCCTGATCGAGACACACCTTCTCGTAGGTCGTGGGCTGGAGGTCTGTTGGCAAGGGGGAACGACCAGCGTCCGACGGGTTGACAGGAGACGCGCCGACGCTCGCGCCTCGCCCGCAGGGTCCGTGTCCTGACGACAACGACGAGCCTCCAGCATCCTTCATCTCGCTCTCGTAGATCCTCGATCATGGTCCTACAGAATAAGCACAAGCAGCTGGCGTCCAAGCGATGGAACAGGTTCGCTCTCAAAAGACTCGCCGATGACAGGGGGTGCTCAGTCATCAGCTCTGAGCGGCGCGCGTCGACAACTGGCTCGTGCCTTCTGCTCCTAGCCCGCTGGACTGACGTTTGACGTTCCTTACAGGGCTCGCGGCAACCCGATAAAGAAGCAGGAGAATCGCTCCGGGAGGCTCAGCCGGACAGGTGCTTCGTCGCAGATTTCGGACGAAGTCGACGACAGCGGAAATGGGCATGGGAGCGGCGAGGATGACGATGACGAGGTCGACGAGGCCAGTGCCGAGGAGGAGTTTCCGGACCTGCCCCCAGCCGGTGGGCCAACATCTCATAGTTCGTTCTCGCTTCTCTTCGAGCGGAGTCGCTGGCTGGGGCAAGCGAGCTGAAAGTCCACCTTCATTCACTCAAATCTTGCAGTGAAGCCGCCGGTCGCTCGCGGCCCTCGGCCAGGTCAGGCACCGGTCGACCCTAAGTTCGCGCGCCGCAAGATCACAAGCAACGCCGACCGGTATGCTGAGCCAGAGCCGGATCCATATGAGGAAGGGGCAGTTGAGCCAACGTCGGACGAGGAGCGTGAGTCATTGGGCCTGGCGACCTGCAGGGAAGGGATTGTCAGCACTGACGACGGCCGGTTCCCCCTTCTCCAGGCGAGGCCGATGCACGAGTTATCCTCGAGCAGCACCGGGCCAAGCCTAAGCGACCGTCAGATGACGAACGCGGCTCGTCCGCCGAGGAGGATGACGAGGATGTCGACCATGACTTGCTCGCGCGCCTATCGGCCGCCAAGCTGGGCAATGGCAAGCGCGCAGGCGGCGGCATTCGACGACCGGCCCCATTGCGCCCGACAGTACTTGAAGAGGATGGCGGGATGGACGCAGACTCCATGGCACAGATGAAGCTTGAGAAGGAGAAGGCAGATGCAGTTGCCGGTGCGGCTGCTCTTGATCTGCCCCAGTGGCTTCTCGCTCACCGCTCACCTGCAACGTCGTTCTATCCTGCCTGCAGACGTCAAAGCTCGGCTTCTTGGCAGCCGCTTCGCTGAAGCGCCGCAAAAACCGGACAGGGCTGCCAGACTGGCTTACGCTCGGCGCGGACCAGGAGCGCAAACGCTGCCAACGCCCGGCAGGCAGACAATGGAGGCCGATTCGGTCGACGACTTCCTCGATTCCCTGTGAGGGCTTCAGTGAGTCGACCCCGCCGCCCTCAAGAAATACGCCCCCGGTCGGAAAGAGAATTTAAGCCTCCTCTCAAATCTGCGCCACTTTAACAGGAAGCCCTTCCTCCCGCCCTTGGCCGGCATCGACGTCCGCCTCTATGCACGCAAGGCCGGAGCGACCACTCTCTCGCCGATCTTCGGCCCGCACAGTCTCTGCACTCGACAGGGACGCCCTGTCAGCTCATAGCACCTCGCCGGATTCGAGTCGAGTGCTTCGATTGACGAGGCGGCGAAGACTTCAGTTGACGAGCCGGCGACGCACCAGCTCGCTGGCCCGGTCGTGTCGGACGTGCTCGAGACGCATCGGCGGACGAGTTTTGCGTCAGGCGCAGCTCGCCCGTTCGCCGACAAGAACCGTCTTCGTTCGCTGGTCGTCCTTGTCCCCCTTACTTCCTTGTGCGAAAAATGAGTCGTGTCGCCACCATGCTGCCAGATGTCTCCTCAGCTTGAAGACTAGTTTCCAGGATTTAAGCCGTTGTGGCTCGAAGGAGACCGGCGGGATTATTAGTACGCCGGCTGCCGACGAGCGACGATCGCCTGGTGCTCCGCCGACGCGCGCCGACGCACCAGCTGACTGTTCTTCACACCGGCCGGGACGGCCGTCTCGCTCGCCCGACCCTGTCCGACCTCCGGGCAGCTTTCTGCCGGCAAGCACTCGAGCTCGCTCTCGCTCCCGACCATCAACCTTCTGCTCTTTTCCCTTGCATTCTTCTCAAGGCGAACGACGACAACAGCCTCCCCTCCGACCTCCGGCGACACATTGACGACCTCCGCCGCGACTCCACCTTTCCTCCCTCCGACGTCGACTGCCGCCTCCTATGTCCTCGGCATCGACGGCCCCTCTCCCTCCCGCAGCGCCCGCTTCTCGCCTCCGGTCGGCCGCGTCGAGTCTGACGATGCCCAGCGCCGAAACGGTCGTCGATTCGCCGGCCGAGCCGACCACGGGCACAGAATCCAAGTCGGCAGCAGCAGCGGTGCCGGCGTCGGCGGACCCCGAGAAGCAGCTCGTGGGACCATCGCCGCCAGGCTCGATCACCGAGGGCGCAGACGACGACGCGTTCCTGGTCGAGTTCGACGGTCCGGACGACCCGTATCACCCATTCAATCTCCCGCTCTCAAGGAGATGGGCGATGACGGTCATCGTCTCGAGCGCCTCGCTCTGCGCGTGCGTCGCTCCTCCGATGCTGCTGCTGCGGGCACCCTGCGGTGCCACCCTCTCTGCTGTCGAGTCTGCCGCTGATGATTGGCTCTCCTTTCTTGCGGGATCGTAGAACTTGCACTAGCTCTATGGGCGCCTCGACCTACGCCGGACTAAGGGAAGAGTTTGGCATCAGCCAGGAGGTTGCCATGTGAGTTTGGAACGCTCGCAGGACCGCCGTTGCAAACCGTTTGCAGCGCTCGCTGAGCACTTGAGCCTTTGCTCACCACCCGCAGTCTCAACGTCTCATTATACGTCCTGGGTCTCGCGTGAGTCCCCGCGACCTGCGGCTGTGACTAAGGTTCTCGCTGACCTGCTGCCGCTTGCTAGATTCGGCCCGCTTCTGCTGGCCCCCTGTTCAGAGTTCTGGGGTCGCAATAAAGTCTACTACGTCAGCTTAAGCGCTTTCACCCTGCTTCACATTCCGGTCGCTCTTGCAAACTCGTTTCCCTTGCATTTGGTCTTCCGGTGTGTGCCTGCTGCGACACTGAACACCCGCCGCTTTGCTCACATTGGTGCACATTCTTCTTGCAGCTTTCTCTCCGCCTTTGCCGGCAGCGCCTTCCTCTCTGTAGCCGGCGGCACCATCTCAGACATGTTTCCGCCTGCGACGATTGGCGCTCCCATGCAGCTCTACTCGTAAGTCACGGTAGCTTCTGCGGCATAACTTGTCGCTCTGGCTAATACGTTGTCCTCTCCCAGGCTCTCGCCATTCCTTGGTCCGGTCTTAGGACCTGTAACCGCCGGCTTCATCAATCAGGTACGTCTCTCATCTAGTTCCTCAATGTCCTTGTGGCTGCTGACAGCGCCTCTTTCGGCTGAAAGAACACAAATTGGCGGTGGACATATTACGTTGTCATCATTTGGGCGGCCTGCCAGACGGCTGCCCTCTTTCTTCTTGCGCCCGAGACACATGTGCCGACCGTTCTCAAAATGAAGGCCGCAGCCAAGCGGCGCGAGACGGGCGATGAGCGCTGGATGACAAGGAGCGAGCGTAACCCGCCCAAAATGGTGCCGGCGATCAAGAAAAGCGTCCTCACGCCGTTCAAGCTGCTGCGGGACGAGCCGATGGTGCTCTCGCTCGATATCTGGACGGCCGTGCTCCTCGCGATCCTCTATCTCGACGTGCGTGCCGACGACGGCTAGCTTTGCTACATTGAAGATTCGCTGACTTTGTCGCGGAGCATTTTCGTCGCAGTTCAACGCTATCCCGATCGTCTTCCGCCGTGCGTTTCAGGCTTGCAGGTAAATATTACATGCATGAAGAGTTATTGACAGCAATTCGGCGACCTCTGCAGAGATCCACGGGTTTAACCAGCAGAGCTCTGGTCTAGCCTTCCTTGGCCTCGGTGTTGGCATCGTGGCCGCCGGCTGCCACCAGCCCCTTTGGGCAAGGTGCGCAACCACCGCTCGCCGTGACCCGCTGGCCGCTACGCGTCCCACTGACGTAGCCGTCGTCCCTTCTCAGGCTCTATGCCCGCGATGCTTCGGCCCATGGTGGCAGGGCTCCTCCAGAGGCCCGTTTGCGTTCCGGCATGGCTGGTGCTATCCTCGTCCCCCTCTCCTTATTTCTATTTGCGGCGACATCGATAGCGCGCGTTCACTGGATCGCGCCGATCATCTGTACGATACCTTTCGGCCTGTCAGTGCCTCTCTTGCCCCTGGTAGCTTCATAGAGAGTTCTACTGACCAGCTGTCGCTTATCAGGGGCATTGTTTTCGTCTTTTCTTCGGTTTTCGGCTACCTCGCCGACACCTACCGACCGGTAGCGGCTTCGGCGATGGCGAGCAACGCGTTCCTGCGGTGTATCCTGTCCAGCGGCTTCCCACTGGTGCGTTGCTACCGCGAGGCTCACTGTCAGTCGAGCACGAACCAATCCCAGCTTGTCCTTTTCCTGCAGTTCTCGAATCAGATGTATGCGAAGCTAGGCACCGTTGGCGCCGGTTGCGTCCTCGGCGGCATCACGACGATCCTGGCGTACGTTCCCGCGTCACCTGGTGCCTTGTTGCCTGCAAACGCTAACTTGGATTCCTTCCCTCTAGACCGCTACCCTTTATCCTCTTCCGCTTCGGTCCAAAGCTGCGCGAGCGGTCGAAGTATACGTGAGGCACGTTGCGATCATAGTATCAGACTTAATCTGGTTAATCGTATTGCTAGCAGGACATGAAGCCGGATTGAGCGTTCCACTGGCAGGTCACCGGCCGCGTCGAATTCTTGGAGAGTGAATCTGCTACTGATAAAAAGTTCCAATAGTTGTGAGAGCATCAATGATCGCAGGCCTGCTGGAAAGCGCGCTTGCATGCAGGTGTCGGATCAGGGAGATCTGCGCACGACATGGAGGACGTAAAGTGCAATGAACTGCGACAAGGGGTTTGTAGATTCAGAATGCCAAAAAATCACCGCTTCCGGAATCGAACCGGAGACCTGAGGCGAACAAGTCAATCTTTGATGGATATCCATTACAAGCCTACGCTCTGCCAACTGAGCTAAGCGGTGTTGGTGCTTCTGTGAGAAAATGCTATGATCATACAGTTGCTGGTGAAGCGGGCCTTTGCTAAGCGACCCGTAGCTCCGCCTTGTCCTCCTACCTGCTCCCAAAGAAGCAGGAGCAACCTGGAGCCATGGAGGCGATCTAAAAATCGAGAGCTCGGGCTGAAGCGGGCCGACATGAGGAGTGCTGAGTGCTGAACGCTGGGTGCTAAGTGTTGAGGGCTGAGGGCTGATCTCGAAGCGCAACGCGCGCCATGCTTGAGGCCCGTCCCGACCGCCTGCACAGCCCCTTTCTCCTTTCCCTTATCACCCTTGCTCTCTCGGCCCTAAACCCCCCCCCCCCCTCCCCCCCCTCCCCTCCACCCCTCCTCTCCGTCTCACGCACAACGGCGAGCCAAGAGGAAAGCATGAACACAGCGCGGCTCAAAGGTGCGCGGCCTGTGCCATCCGCTGTCTCGATGAGGCAGACTTGATGAAGCAGGCTCTGCATGTCTCCCGCAAGGCTACGCGGTCAAGCCGGACGCCCGCCCGCCCGCCCAATCGTCCAGTCGCCCAAGGCCGGTCAGCATACGGCATACCTTACGGACGATATTCGGGCCCTTGGAGCTGCTTCTCTCCTCACTCTGACTATGCTGACCTGCGAGCGCCATCTGGACTTGGTATCGCCTTCACACTGTCATGTAGGGAGGGAATCGCCCTTGACTCGACGAAGAGGCCTGAATCCTGAAGCCGTCTCACCGACCGTCTTCAGCGACTGACGACACCTGCCGTCAATGCCTGCTGCCCAGTGCCACTGGTCGACCGCGTCAAGATGTCTGCTGATGGGCAAGGCGTGGGAGATGGCAAAAATACGACGGCCCGTGCAATGTGGTAACTGCCAGTCATCGTCGGCTCCGTTCCTGGCTTAGCCCTGGCGCCATGGCAAGCCTCAGCAGGGAAGTAGGCAGCACCGCCCTGAACTATCGACGAGGAGCGTGGGCGAATCCCTAGCAGCGGCGCATTCTGCCTCACATGGTTGAAATGACTGATGGCTGGTACGACGTGACTACTGACCAGCGGCGTCCTTGAGCCCGCCTCTCTTTGCGCCTGCATGCCCGACTCGTTTCAAGAATCCTAAAGAGAATACAGTTGGCGGACACGAAACTTTGCACCAATCCATGCCACTCTCTTGTCTCGATCTTGCTCATGTCTTATGTCAAACTGACTACCCCTTCGGACGGCTCGTCCTGGGTCTCTGGGCGTTGTATCGTCCGATCTACATCGGCCGGACGAAGAAGATGAATAGATAGACCCGTTCTCTTGACCGGATGGGAGCTAATGAGTGGTCTTTCTTGATAGTCTCCAGACCTCGCTCTCCTTCATGTGAAGCTTAACCGATCGCGCTGCAGGATATGTATTTGGGGCTCGTCCTCAAATGAGCTGCCCTCTGCGAGCGGCCATCCATTTTCTCCCGCCCATCGTTTTGGCCTGACAAACCGCTCATCTGCAGGCCGACGATCTGGACTGCTCCTGGCTCTTGTACTGGGCAGCTCCAGTCGGGATCGCAGGAACCGAACTCCATCGGCCGGGCTGGGCGGCGCGTCCGCGGCTGAGCGCGAACGCGTCGAGGCGCGCAGTCGGCGGCGTCGCGACCTCGACCTTGGCCTGCGCGCGCGCGGGCGTGAACCGACCTCCTCCTTCTTCCGACCGCGCGTCGGCCAGCAGTAGAGTTTGATCTGGTGCCGGCGTAGTAAGCTTTGGGCTGCGCTGCGCTCTACTGAGACACGGAATCCTTTCGTTCAGCAGGTGCACAGGTGGTGGGCTGACTCAGGTCGTCCTGTCGCCCGGGTACAAGAGGCGGGCTCCCGTCGCCTCTGCCCTCTTCCCTCCAACCACATCCCTCACCCGACCCCATCCCTCACCCGACCACAGAAGCCATCCATCCAACGGGATGGCTATCATGCCCCCACGCTCCCATGCAATCATGCAACCATCCGTTCATGCCACCGCCCGTCACGAGGTTCGTCATCGTCCCTGGCCTCATTCTTCCGCAACCTGCTCTGGGACGGGGCTTGATCTGACTGAGCTGACTCTCGCCTTTGACATGTCGTGCTCGAACGCAGGCGGTGAGCCGGCAATGCCGATGAGGGAAGAAGGGCCGACCGTAGCAGTTGCGAGGCCTCCAGCAGGTTACTCCTGGCGGTGTGCGGCCCGGCGAGGAGGAGGCGGGAGATGTCCCTCTTCCTCAGCCGCTCTTCTTCCCGTCTATGCACACAAGCTCGTCCCCTCCGTTGAGGTACGTCGTCATGCTCTTCTTTCCTCTGTCTCTTTCCTCTTGCCTCTCCTATCCTGCCTCTTGCTTTCGGTCGTGGCCCTTGTCGTCTGAGCTGGCTCGCTGACTGTGTGTCTCTTACTCTGGCTCGCTCATTCCCATGCAGCAGGAGGACAAGTCGTCGTAGCAGTTGCGAGGCCTCCAGCAGGTTACTCCTGGCGGTGTGCGGCCCGGCGAGGAGGAGGCGGGAGGTGTCCCTCTTCCTCAGCCGCTCTTCTTTCCGTTTATGCATTCACATGCACGCTCGACTCGTGCGTCTTGCACGTCTCGGGCAAAGACCCCTCTTCATCGCGAAAGCTTTGCTTCGTACGAACGGGGGCCGTGGGTTGTTTGAGCGTCCATCGCTCTTCTCCCACGCTAAACAAAAGAATCCATCCTTCTTTGCCCCTCGCCCTTGGCGAGTGGCGAGGGAGGGTGGGTTCTAGCCGACGTTTCGACACCATCTCGGACGCCTTTCGTCTAACGACATGGCGGACTGCTCTTTCGAACGACCCTTGCTCTGTCCCCACGTCAAGTCTTCATTGGGCTGGGATCCGTTTCCTGTCAGCCAAGCCGTCTTCAGCATCGGCTTCTTGCTCAGCCAATATGAAACCGTGAGTTGCTATAACATGGTATTGGGTCCTATCACACAGTCTCATCGGCCGCCCTGTCATCTCGAGGTGGAAGCGCCTCTACCAGACATCGTACCCGGCCAGCGGGTCGTCGTCTCACGTCGTCGTCGAGCACGACGACGTCATGTCTCCTTGCCTCTCCCGCAGTCGCAGTCCACTAAGGCAGCGCCGTCGAGCGCGACCGCGACGAGGACGCGATCTTGTGTAGGCTGACGCTCACAGGTGAGGTCGTGGGACGAGCGGACCCGGCCGGGCAGTCGCCCGTCCTATTCCCCTACCGAGGCAGATGGATGGTCGGCACAGCAGTGCGCGACGACTGACCTCCGCCGGCGGATGCTCACGACGGTCCAGCTCAATGGCCTTCGCGCAGATCATCGAGCCGGAGAAAACATTACAAGCTCAATCCATGTCATTCACGACCGTCTGCGCCTCCTCCCCTCCGCGCTTTCCAGCTCATTGATCGAGAGACTTTGTCGTGATGAAGACAACACAATGGAGGACCATGGACGATCGCTCGCCGCCCAGGCTAATCAGTGGGCTGGCAGCGATCACTCGGCCTGATCGGGCGGCGTTGCCGGCGCAAATAAGTAGGACATGCCAGGCGAGGGTCGACCTTCGTCGGTGATGCTGCCGAAGCCAAACGTCTCCTCGTCTGGAAGCCACGATTCAAGCGGCGCCCCCAGCGTCGAGAGCTCGCCATCGAGTACGCTCGTCAGGTTCTGGGACCACGGACTAGGCGGAAAGACTGACGGTAACGTGTCGCCGAGGGCTGCCGGGGACGGTGGAGCGGTGGTCGCCGCCGGCGAGATCTCGACGATTGTGCCTCGGGTTGGACCGGCTGGCATGGGCCGCTCAAAGAACTGAATGATACAGTTCCTGGTGCACCCAACACAGGATGTCAGCCCTGGTCAACGATGAACAAGTGATGTTAAGCACCTTCCGAGTGCTTCGCCCGGGTTGCGACCTGGGTTGCGGCTATCGAGGTCGGCCAGGAGCTTCTCGAGCATACGGCCCTGCCGGGAGCCAATTGGCAGCTTTTCTACAAATCGGAAAGGGGCACGTCGTCAGCGGACGTAACGCCGTATGCGTCAAGCGTCGCACACACCTCCCATACCCATAAGTGCGAGTCTGCGGGCAGGTTTCGGGTCAGTCTTGCGAAGGGCGACTCCCAAAACAAGAGAGGGTAGAGGGCGAACCGAAAGACAGCAATCTCTGACCGGAGTGCTCCCTCTAGCTGCACATCGTTCCGCTCGACGGCGGCCTCTAGCCATCGGATGGTGATACGGGCGGCTGCGAACCAAGCGAACGACGTGAAAGGGTACAGCTGCGTTGCCGAGTAGGCCAGGCAGCGCCGATAAGCATGACGTTCTGCAGCGTTCGATGACGCTCGGAGCTCTTAGCACGCACGATAGTTAGGTCGAACGTCGAGCTTAGACGGTGTACGAAACCGAGCAGGGCGCGGGCCGAGGCGAGGATGCGGATGTTCGATGGGTTGTTGTCGTCCGTCGGGTCTCCAAAGCGCTCGTGAAGTTGGATGCAAGCGACGAGCGACGTGCAGTGAGCGGCAAAAAGGTCGATGTCGACTGTTCCGCCTCCCATTGGGTCACGGAGATCTGCAGGAAAGGATGTGCTGCAAGAAAGCTCAATTAGTTAGTCAAACCGCCGCTGCTGAAGGCCAAGTCAAAGGAGACGTACCGGAAGGTGGTAATGAGTTGGTCGAGTGCCTGAAACTCGGGCGTCTTTTGCGCGTTCGGTATGGCGGTTGCGTCAATCAGGCGGACGAGTCGGTTGACGTTGCGAAGCTGGTGATCGCCGGTGATGTTAGCAGCGCTTCCTCGACGACGAGGTGACAATTCAATGTGACTTACGAGCAAGACCGACTTGATGAGCATGGTGAGGCCGGTCGTCCCAGCCGGATGGCGAGTGAACAAGTCGGTAGAGTGGATCGTCTGAGCTGACTGCCGCTCGTTGCTCTGCGAGTGCATCGTAGCGTGGCAGATAGCCGCATGGGTGAGATCCTTGTCCTGCTCGCAACTCGAACGAAATGAGACGCACCATGGGGTCAGTAGCTCCAAAGTTGCCTGGAATAGGAATTGTCGTCGACTGGTCGTCCATCATGCCGGCCCACGTGCTAGACGTTGATGCGTTGGCGTCAAGCATGAGCCTGAATGTTCGGTTTGTCAGTCGAGGCCGTCAGCTTAAATGCAGCTGTAGGCTCCTATCACGGGCCGACGTACATGAACCACCAAAGATTGTCGCGCTCCTGTTGCTCAATCACATCCTCGGCTGGAGGAAGAAGCGAAGGCTTGCCGTTCCACCAACCTTTGCTTGACGGCCCGGCCTTCGCATGCAGCGTGAGCGGGACCGCAAGTCTGGAGTCGAGGTCAATCGTCAGTGTAAGGTAGAGGGGCAGACGTAGACGTCAGTGACGCACCTAGCGCCCGGTGCAAGAATGCCCCAACCTTCGACCCAACGGGCCGATAGATGACAATAGTGGGTGGCAATGCCGCTGGCGAGCACGATGGACTTCCAGCAGGACGGAGAGCAGATGTCATCCTCCATGTAGAGCTGCGAGGCGAGCTTCTTGGTCAGTATCGAAGCTGTAAAGAGGAGCAGGCCGGCTGACATGACGCACGCAGAACCACGAAAAATGGCACTCGCCGAAGTCACTGTCGACGCCTTGTCGCGTTTTCGCCGGCGGATGGCCGAGGCCGTCCCAGCAGGGCCGTCGATCGGACGAGAGAGCGTTCTTGTTCGCCTTCGGTCGCTCGGCTTGGTGGTAAAGCGCCTTCTTATGGGACGGGCTGAGATAGATATCGCCGAGCCAGAAGGAGGCTAACGCACAGATGGCGTGGAGGACAACTGGGGCTGGCCAGAGCTCGTGCAATGGAGGCAGCGCTAAGCGAGCCAGGAATCGCGTCCGATTGAGCAGATGTGACGCCATTGGCCACTGCAGGAAGGAGCTTCTAAGGGTCAGTGTCGCACAGTCAACAGGCGGACGTAGTCAACGACTCGCCTTGGCGAAGAAGGTCTCAACGCAGCGTTCTAGCATCGCCGGCGGAGGCAGATGGGGAGGGTAGCCTGGCCAGAGCAGGTCATGTAGCGCGTCGCCCGAAGACGGGCTTGGCTCAGTTGCGCGCACTTCAGCACTGGCGACGGAGGTCGACTCCTTTCCACCGACGGCGTCATATGTCGTCCAGCCGTTCGAAGGGCAAGATGATCCGGGCTTACTTGAGCTCCCTCCCCTCTCGCCCGGTCCATACGTGGGTGGAGATGGATGTCGCGGAGGTGAAGGTGGGGCGGTGTCGATATCGACGTAAGTCGGCAGCCGTTTGTTCCGGACGATGTAGTCGGACACCGAGCCGCCGAGAGACCCAGAGCTGCCGAAGGAGCCAGTTGCGGGAGCGACAGGCCTCAGTAGGGCTTCATCTCGGGCCCCGTTGATGCCGAAGAGGCTGCTAGACGAGACGGGCTGCAGCCACGGAGGCGGCAGTTCGGATGGGAGGCTGTCGGCCTGGGCGTCTCCCGAGATCGCTTGCGCAAAATGAGCCAAGGGCGGGCCCCAGCCTGTGGCTGATCGACCTTCACCGGTAAGAGAGCTCGGCATCGCGGCAATATCGGAGGGCGAGTGAGCCAAGCCAGGGGCGGATGTAGTCGGCGCGCGGGTCGGCGGGAATGAGACGTGGGCTGAGGACGTATAATTGACCTGTGCAAGAGCCGAGCGAGGGTGGACGAGCGCGCCCGGAAACGTGTGCTGTCGCAACGGTAGGTCATGTTGGCGATGCTCATCGTGCGTAGCGGAGGATCTATTCATCGCGTTCGGGACATGCTGCGCCCAGCCGCTACTGGTGGCGAAGGGAGGTGGCCCGACTGATGCAGGGGAAGGGCTGCCTCCAGCGGCAAGCGCACCGAGGCCACTGACTGCAGCTGCCTGTGTGAGCATGTCCTCGAGCTCGCGCACGCGATCCTCTAGAGCCGAGACGGCGCTTGACGAGCCACTTGATGTTGACATGCCGTTGTGGCTGGAGTCGGCACGTGGTGCCGACATGAACGACTGCGGACCAAGCGGTACGATGCCTTCGACAGGATCTTCATAGGAGCATGAAGGGAGAGGTACCGGAGCATCGCCAGGTTTTGCATGCGTCCGAGCGTGGTTGTAGGACCGGATGCACGTCTGGCAGACCGGCCGCTGGGCGTCGCATCTGTCATACGAAGAGACGGGAGCGAATCGTCTGTCAGAGCTTCGAGTACAAACGGCCAGGACGCGATAGGCCTAACTTGAGCTTCCGACGCCGGCATTGGAGGCACGCCTGTTGAACATAGAGAAGCGGATCAACACCGCTGACTTGTTGGATGAGGTGGGAAGGGCATTGACCTGATTTCTCCGGAGGACTACTTTAGCCTCGGCTGCTGCGGCTGCCTTGCGCGCCTTGGCTGAACTGCCGTGGGTGCTGCTGCTCGCAATGGCGTTCACACCGCCGCCAGCTGCGGCGTCGATGGTCCGAACGGGCTCCCTGGGTGGGCCGTCGTCCTTGGGCATCGCGATGAATGTGGGAGGAAGGATGGTTGGAAGAAGGCTGCACAGGGCTCCTCGTGGGCAGCACGATCGTGTGCGATCGATGGGGGGGCGGCGACGCGAAGCGTGACGAGGATCGTGCCGAGAGCAGCAAGCAGGGCGAGACGTCCTCCAGCACCCGTCTGTCTCAAAGAATTGTGTGCAGAAGGCTGTTTGGAGTTGAACGCGTTGTCTGATATTGTGCTCGTGGCTGTGATGGGCTTAGCAGTATCGCTGGGCTGCTTTTGCCGCATCCGTATACGCTGCTGCTGATGCTCCTAGCGGCGCGCTCGGCACTCCTGCAGCCCCTCGCGCGAGACCGGAACGCCCACCAAACGACCGACGATCACAACATACACAGCTCGACGACTCTCGCTTTCTTGCTATCATGCTGCACCTGCCTCGTCCGAGTGCATCGCACGTCGCTCGCCCCCGGGCCCCCTCGACGGCGGGCTCGAATCATTCGTCCGATCGGTCTCCGTCCCCGACCGCGAGCTCAGCGCCTCCACCGACGCTGTCGTCTCCGGCGTCTAGCTTCGCGCCCCTTGCCGGTGTTGGAGCCGGCCCGGCCCACCTTCCGCCTGGCAGGCAAGGAGGCTGGCGGCCCTACACCGAACGGCAGCCAATCCTTGTCCGCGGCCCGAAGCGCAACACCAAGCGGATCGACGAGATGACCCTCGACGTGCGTTGCCGCGAGTCGCCAACGTCGAAGCGCGACAGCCGGGCAGCTGACCATTGCGACGGACGTCGCACTTGCTCGTCTTTTCTCAACTCACAGGAGCTCAATGAGAACCTCAATCGCAACGCCCGCGTCCTCTCAGACCGGTCAATCTTCCCGCCCCGGCGACCGTCGTCCCCGCCAGACCCTCACCATCAGAAGCTCGTCGCAATGCAGGCTCAGCTCGAGGAGCGCATGAGCCTGCTTTCGACTCAGGATGGTGTTGCCAGTCTTTCTGTCGACGGCATCGCTTCGGGGCCCAACGGCGACTTTGGTCTCGGTCAGAGCCCCGAGCAGGGCACAGGCAGCTATCGCCGGCTGAGCACGCAGACAAGTCCTGTCTTGTACGTCACCTTTTGCGCGGCCTCCTCAAGGCGAGCATTCGTGCTGACAAGTGCCGACCCTTCTGTCGGGTATTCAGCCGAAACCCGACCCCGCGCAAGACTGGCCGAACCGACCCGCTTGGTATGGATGAGGCGCTCGCCCTTCAGTCGGCGCTGTTTGAGCGAGAACGCGCGCGCGAGCAGGCTCGGCAGGAGGCTTTGACACTTCGTGAGGAGCAGCGCATCGCCGCCAGTCTCGGTCTCAATGTCACTGGAGCTCGACTACAGGACGAGCTCGAGCGAATCCGTGCAGCAGCTCGCATGCGGGCATTCATGTACGACGCCCCTCTTGCCCGACTTCTTCCCCTTCCCAGACAAGGCGTTTCCAGGTTGTTTTCGCTATTGACACGCTTCTTCGTTCTGCCCTACATCAGGAACCCCAAGCAGTCGTACGACGTCTACTCGGATGACGAGGTCGAGCCGCTCGACGACCTGACGGCCGCTTTTGAGGCCGATGATGACGGCTTTTCGGATGACGAAGGCGACGGCAACGGCGGCGCAAGCCTCATGATTATCAGTCAAGAGGAGATGGAGCGGAGTTGGGAAGGCGATGGCGGTGAAGGGACAACAGGCTGAGGGGATTCGTAGCCACCGCAAAGACCCGTAGAGGGTCTGTCGGCCTCACCTCCGCGACCTCGCGAACCGGCCGCGATATTGGACCAAGCGTTAAAGTGAGCTCTGCATCACCTTGACAAAGCTTGACCAAAGCCAACAAATACTAGCCTTCTCCTAGCAGCGCATAATCTATCGCGACGTGCACTCGTCCCCAAACTCGTCAAGCGCCTCAGTCTGCAGGCTTTCCCTTGCACCCCGGGTGCGGAGAGCAAGCATCGACGCTCCGTGCGCCGCCTTGGTCCATCGGACTGCCTTGTGGCCACTGTACGGCCGCGGCGCCAAGTTAGATTCTGGCGATTGATGGAGACTGCGCCAGATTAACTCTCCGCACGTCTTGCTTACCGCGCAACGAGCTCACTCGACTGGCGAAGGTCGTTGCTTTTTCTCGATCAGTTGACCGTGTGTCGTTTTCAGATGAGACCCAAGGTGTCCGCTGTCGGCGACGACCGAGCACCTAAAACGCACTCCCAGCCTTCGGCGCCGACGACCATCGTCGCCCTTCAGCAAGCAAAAGTTCATGCCAACTCATCGCCTGTCAGCAACATCGTCAGCGTCGTCCGGCCTCCCAGAGCTCGACCGGCTCTGGGACCTCTGGGACTCATCAATATCGCAGTTGCAGCTAGCCTCAACCGACTCGAGTGCCGGCAGCCTGCAGCAGAGCCATCCTTCAGAGCCCTGTCCGCCGCGGAAGCGCCGTCGGCTTCTTACCGCCGCAGGCTCAAGGTCGTCAATTTTGAGCACGAGTTCATCCGCCTCTGATAGCGGATCGGACGGCACGTTGGATGGGGAGGCCGAGGACGAGGACGACGTGAGCCTTGCCGATGGCCTCGACATCGCCTTCTCGGCATCGCTCTCGCTCCCATCCCGCTCGCCGCTTGCAGGACAGAGCTCTCAGCGGCAGGATGAGGTCGACCTCTCACTCATCTCAGAGGCACTCCTACCAGGTGAGACATCATCAGACGGCGACGCGGGCGGTTCATCAAGTGGCGACGAGGCCGACGACGGCCTGTCCGATAGCTTCAGAGACGCGGCCGACTGGGACGCCGCCTTTTCCAGCCTCGAGACGACTGAACAGACAGCATCCGAAAGCCAGCTGCTACACGTAGCGAGAGCAGAACGACGGTGCGGACCCCGCCACTTATCGAGGCATTGATATGTTTGCCCATGGAGCTGACCTGTCACGCATACACCCCTCCGCCCAACCTTACAGCGCCCTGGCGACAGCCTACATCGAAGATCTTTTGCTTTCGACGCTCCATCAGGTTGTAGCTCGTATTTGCGGCCGTCGTTCGAAACCCAGTTCGGAGTCTCAGGACGAAGACGCCGTGGCAAGCCAGCTTTCATCGTCTGATGCGATCCTCTTAAGCTACGGCCCGGCCGGCCGGCATCTTCTCTGGCCCCAACGGCGCGGCAAGGGTGCCAACAGCAAAGTGCTCTGTGCGGTCACGCATTCGCTGTTGGCTGGGCTCAAAAAAAGAGTCAGCTGACGTGCGAAGTCTTCCATCTCCGCTTCAGCTCGCATTTGGCAACTTCTTGCTCTCATTCACCAAGGTCTCCGTCAAGGCACGACCTCGACAAAGCGCGAGCTCTTCTACGCCGACCCAGGGCTCTTCGGCTCGCAGTCGAACGTCGATCGAGTGCGTATCGTGTACATGCGACTTGCTCGTTGACAGAGCGCTGACAAAATGGACACCATCGCACAGATTGTCGAGCGTATTGTCGCGCCTTCGGGTCTGCGCAGAGGCGATTTTGGTGTTGTGCGTGCGCTTTCGAGGACAGCCAATTCATTCATCAGTTGACAGTCGCTCAGAGCTGTAGATCGCATCGCCTAAAGGGCTATTCGCATCGACGGTCATCAATATTAGACTCGCTGATGACGAAGGGACGGTTTCAAGCCGAGGTCTTGTAAGTATCTTCCGTCACGATGTGCTCACGCTGGCTGATGCCACCAGTCGTCTTCAGCCAACCCTTATACCGCCTATAGAGACAATTAGCGAGATTGTCATGACCATCGCCGGCGACGCGGGCGGCCCAGACAGCGAGAATGACGACGAGGCCAGATTGCACTTGATCCTGGTTATCGAGAAGGATGTACGTGCACTCTGCTGCTGACCATGGTTGTCCCCAGAACTGAACTTCTGGTAACAGGCCACGTTTCAGGCGCTGTGCGAGCAGGGCTGGGGGTCTGGGCAGGCTGTCCTCGTCACGGTTCGTCGCGATCATCGATTCGACTGACTCAATGCTGACCCATAAGCTAGCTTTCCCTCAGGGCAAGGGCTTTCCAGACCTCTCGACCCGCCACTTCACAGCTTTGCTCTCTCAGAAATTTCCACAGTCAGTTTTGGATCCAATATAAGTACTTCGGTCTCAGCTCTGACTAGATCAAGCTCTGGCCTCTAGCGCCCCAATCTACGGCCTATTTGACGGCGACCCGGATGGCATCGAGATCTTGTCTTGCTACAAATTTGGCAGTCGCTCTCGCTTACAGGTGCGAGCGTAACTGGCCTGCGACTGTCAATTCTTTAGTTGCGAAAGCTGGCTGACGACACCATAAATTTAGATTCGCAGCGCCGAAGAGAATGAACTGCCGATCGAGCGCATGCAGTGGCTCGGCGTTAAGCCGAGCGAGTGGGGCCGGTAAATGCAACTGTATATAAACAGTAGCTTGTAGCCGGCTGACAGTCTCCTACACAATACAGGATGAACATCGACTGGGACCTCACGCTTCCGTTGACCCAGCGTGACCATGAGAAGGTGCGGTCATTTGCGCTAGATGCCGAAGTTTGCATATCTGACCGCCTTTGGCGGTGGCAGATTACGTCGATGCTCGATCGTCCTCCAGAGCAGCTTCCCAAAGAATGGAAGTGCGTGCGACGTCGCGTCTCCTCTGTTCCTCTGTCCACGCTGTTGAACCGACTGCTCATCCGCGCCTAGGAAGGAGCTTTGCCACATGCAGCACCTTCGGCGCAAGGCAGAGTCCGTCGCTTCAGCCGCTAACATATAGGCGATGTACCTGGCCTGATATCACCCACTTATTCCAGGATACAACTCCTGCAATCCGCTGCGGAGGCGCCGCCCGGAATTGAGGCTGGTTCACTTTTTGATCTGGACGCGCCAGCGACAGGGGCAAGCCTCGGCGGCGTCAACCGCCTCGTCGCGTACCTGGACGCCAAGACAGGTCTCGTGTCCGGTCACGAATGATGACAATTTTGCTGCCGCTCGTCACTGATTGTTATTCAGAAGGACGAGAGATTGGGTGGCGCTAAAACAATGATACACGAGCAGGAGTAAGAAAGAAGTCGTGCGATCAGAGTTGGACGCCTCTCGGATATCGGTTGTGAATGCCCATCTGCACGAGAGGATGAGTTCAGCGCGATACGGCAAAGAAGAGAGTGTAGGTCGTGCAAGGGGACGGACTTGGCAGCCACAAAAGCCGATGAAGGCTGCGTACACCACCGCCGCACTATAGCACGTCACAGCGACCTTTGGGATCGAATGCAATGGTACCAGGGTATCAGCTCGATTGTCGTCTGCGATGGAGTTGTAACAATTGTAGCGGGGAAATGACGAGAGGGTCGACAGGCCAGGGTGAAAGAAGATGGACAGGGAGGGAGACGTGGGACGCACAGCGTGGCCGTCTGCCGGGTCCGCCGTAGAACCCATGAGCGCCTCGACGTTCTTGTCGAACAGAATCCCGAACTGAATAACAGGTTCAAGCGTCAGTATAGCACAGCCTTGGACCAAAGCGCCGGGCCTAGAGCCTTCATGAGACTCCGAGCAGATGGGTCAATGGGACGCACGACTGCGGGAGCAGGGTCGAGATTGCCAGAAACAAATGAGGAACCTCTAAGGGTCAGCCTTCGATGTCAAGCTCACGTTGGCAGGGCCAAATAGCGCACCCAGCAGGATAACGACGCCGAAGACACTGAGGATCGTGCAACAGCCGGCTAGAGAAGAAGCCGTCGATGGTCAGCCTGATGTATGGCGTGTCGAGGACAGGAGTGAGCGAGGGCGCAAGCGCGCGCGCAGAGGCGGCTCGCCATATCGCCAACCCAGCCAAAGCTCGACAAAAACGCACCGAGCGGGGCGCTGACGACCGGACGGATGTTGATGGCCATGTCGTGCGTGTAAGATCTAGCGAGTGAGAAGGAAGGACGTGAAGGTAGGACGTGGGCGTTGCTGGCGTCAAGGCCCGCCTGGCACCCGCTGGCCGATCTCGCCGCCCGCACCACCCTCCGACAGCCACCTAGAACCCTCTGCCCCGGACGCCTCGGCCACTCCTTTGACGGCGAGACCCCCACAAAGAAGGCCGTCAACACACCCGAACAGTATGCCCTCCGCCTCTGGCTATCAGCAGGTGCCGACTTCGGACGACATCGACGCCTCGACCTCGTCAACGGCCAGCCAAGACGGCCCTTCCTCGTCCGCCCTCGCGCAGCAGCAGCAGCAGCGGCGTGAGCAACAGGTCCGGGCGACGTCCTCCGGCAGGCAATTCAATCCGCCCCCGCCGGCGCCTTACAAGCGGGTGCGTTCTTGCTGTTGATGTCGACGGCTTGTGCTGAAGACTGATAATTACGAGCAGGCCCTCTTGCTGGCATTCATTGCCTTCATGTTCTGGCTCTCGCTCCGGCTCGGCGCGCTCGGCGGCGAGCAGGGTACCCTTTCCGGCATTGCTGGCGCGCTCGAGCGTCGAGGCTGGATGGGACCGGCTCAGGCAAATGGTCGGGCGGGCGAGCTCGGCACGCCGCCCATCAAGGGCCAGACGGCGGCCGATATTGCGGCCAAGCTCAAGGAGAAGTACGGCGCCGAGGTCGTTCATGCAAAGCGGTGCGTCACCGCCTGGCTACCTACCTTGCGGCGTGCTTACCTGCTGACATTCCTATTCCTACGGCAGGTACTCAAACGAGCACAAATATCGGCCGGCCGCGAGCCCGATCATCAAGGAGAAGCTCAAAAACGGCAAGGTCCGCCTGCGCGGGGCCAACCCGGGCGGAACGTTCTGAGAGCGCGTGCGCAAGGAGCGGCGACCGTCAAGAAACAGTAGGACGGGCAGACTGCTGCACGATGAAGAAGAAGAGCTGGCTCTGCACCCTATCATCATGACCTTTCTATCGGACGCATTACTCTCAGGACGGGTGTCCACTCAGCGAGGGCTGAAAGTGACGCAGGCTTCGCTCCCTCCGCGCCTGCATGGCCCCGCCCGACCCCGTCTCTCTCTGCGCCTGCCCAGCTTCCTAACGTCCATCGCTTCGTCTCTCACCCTAATCCCCTCCTTCCCATCGCGGCCGCATGGATCTCAACGTCTCGGCCGCCCAGGCCGCCCTCGCTAACCCGGCCGCCCATGCCGGCCTCAAAGACCTGCTCGCACACGCGCCGGCCGACGTCCAGAGCGCGCTCGCCAACTCGGGCTCGTCGCCGTCCGTCTCAACCGTCGGCCTCGCGGGTCACATCGTCACCAAGGAGACGGTCGGTGTGCCCGGCGAGCGGCTTCAAATCGTCGATGAGGATAAGCAGTTCACGTGCGTTCTCTCACAAGACTCAAGGGATGAGCTAAACTGTCGGGCCGCAGGCGATGGCAAGCGCGTGGCTGAGCGGAGCTTAGAACACCGGGCTGACCCGCCTAGGTTGCGGGACTCAAACGCAGCAAGAACCTCAACAAGTCCCTTGACAAGTGGGGTCTTCTTGAGAAGGGCTTCGGCTACGACGTTGTCGCCGTCTTCGGCTCACAGTCGACCGGCAAGAGTGCGTGTCTAAAGACCTGCAAGCATTGACGCGCCTCCGCGCTTGGGACTAGGGCTGACACGCCCACCCCCCCTTCCCTTTGCTTTGTTTACGCCTTCGTTCGCTCGGTAGGCACGCTCCTCAACAGGCTTTTCGGAACGACCTTTGACGTGATGGACGAGAAGGCGCGCAAGCAGACGACGAAGGGTGCGGACTCTCAAGCTCGGGCAACCTGCTTCCGCTGAGCTGGCAGCCGATGACGCTCGCTGACCTCGCGCGCGCGGCTCTCCTGAACAATCTGCCTCTCTTCAGGTATCTGGATGTGCAAGGCCGAAGATGCGCCCATCATGGTCATGGATGTTGAGGGAACCGATGGCCGCGAGCGTGGCGAGGACCAAGTGCGTATTCCGAGCTTGCCTATCCCTTTCGATTACGCGCAGCGCCCGCTGACCCACTGGAACCGCCGCGACAGGACTTCGAGCGCAAGTCGGCCCTGTTCTCGCTCGCAAGTTCCGAGGTGCTGCTCATCAACATCTGGGAGCACCAGGTTGGCCTCTACCAGGGCGCCAACATGGGTCTGCTCAAGACGGTCTTCGAGGTCAACCTTGGTCTCTTTGGCCAGGCCAAAACGTCCGGCAAGGAGAAGACGCTGCTCCTGTTTGTCATTCGTGATCATGTCGGCGCGACACCACTCACCAACCTCGAGGCGACCCTAACACAGGACATGGAGCGCATCTGGGCGTCGCTCTCAAAGGTCGGCTGAAAAAGCGCAATCATTCCGCACCGCGTCGCGCCGCCGCTGACGTTTCTCGTCTTTTTCTCGTTTGACCAGCCGGAAGCGCTCACCTCTGCTAACTTGACCGACTACTTCGACCTGTCATTCACGACGCTCCCGCACAAGATTCTCATGCCCGAGCAATTCGAGACGGCCGTCCAAGACCTCCGGAAGCGCTTCGTCGACCGCAGTAGGGACGACTTCGTCTTCAAGCCGAGCTATCACAAACGAATCCCAGCCGATGGCGTCGCTTTCTACATGGAGCAAATTTGGGTTCGTCGAGTTGCCGACACAGCGATGTCTGTCAATCCGTGCTGACGAGCTACACTATCGCGCCCGCCTTTGAGCAGGACCAGGTCCAAAGCAACGCCGACCTCGACATTCCAACGCAGCAGGAGCTTCTCGCTCAATTCAGATGCGATGAGATCGCCGCTGTTGCCGTTGAGACTTTCATGGCTTCGGTCAAAACGGTCCGCCGACGAGTCGAGACGGGTGAGGTCCTCTCAGATCTTGGCTCAAGCATGGCTTCGTGGCTTGAGATCGGCCTCGCTCGCTTCGACCGCGACGCAAGTCGTTACCACGCCGGCGTCTACGCCAAGAAGCGGACCGATTTGATCGGCGTTCTACACGCGGCGCTCAGCCCACTCTTCCTCGGCCACGTCAAAAATCTTCACAAGACTGTTCTGCGCGACTTCAAGGCTGGGCTCGACGAGGCGCTCAAGGGGCGTGACTACGATTTCGGCGACGCTGTCCGCAAGGGCCGCGAGGACGCCGAGGCGCGTTTCCGGGAGGGTGCTGATGGTGAGTGGTCCGCTCTAGCTCCGATTTAAGGCTCTCGTGCTGAATATAACTGCCTTGTTGCTTCCGCAGCTGTCAAGCTGAAGGAGACCGACTGGCAGTCCGACGACGAATTTGCCCTGCTGAAGGAAGACATCAACCTCGTCGCTGGCCAGTGCCGGTCGGACGAGACGCGGAAGATGGTCAATGCAATCGAGGTGCGTATCTCGGATATTGTGCATAGTTCGAAAACGAACGCCATGTAACCTTTTGCAACGTCCTACAGCGCAATGTCAAGAAGCAGCTCGCCGAACCGGTTGAGTTCTATCTCAATAAGCCGACGCCGGACCTGTGGGACAAGGTCCTCGGCCAGTTTGCCGAGACGCTGTTGCGCGCCGAGGAGACGTACCTGTCCAAGGCCAAGAGTGCGTCCAGTCCGTGACGACGGAAGTCGCCCTTCATTACTAACTCCCGCTCGTCTCCAATCGCTCAGGCTTCAATTGCACTGAGGAGGAAAACTCCAAGTCGCTCGAAACGCTCCGTCGGCGGGCGTGGCTGGCATTGCGAACGAAGGTTGACGAGCAGACGGGCGACACGGTGTTGTTGAGCAAGCTGCGCTTTGCTTTCGAGGAGCGCTTCCGGTACGACGAGCAAGGAGTGCCGCGGGTCTGGAAGCCTGAAGACGATATTGACGCCGCTTTCAAGAAAGCCAAGGACGAGGTGGGCCTCTCCTTTTCAGCTACTAGTCGCCGACGATCTAACTGACCACTCCTTGCAACAAAGACCCTCGTCCTCCTCCCTTTGTACGCGTCGATCAAGCCGTTCAATAACGACCTCATCCCTACCAACATCCCCTCCGACTCAACTGACTCGCTATCGGATCCGGACACCGAATTTGACTTTGACGCCTCGCTCGTCATCCTCACGCCGATCAAGGTAGCCGACCTTGAGAGCCGCTTCCGGCGCGAGGCCGACGCGCTTTACGTCGAGGCAAAGCGAAGCATGGTCGTCAGCCGGGCGATGATTCCCGTTTGGGTCTGGGGCGCGCTCGTCCTACTTGGGTTAGTGTCGAGCGACGTTTTGCCTGCTGTCGAGCTTGCAACTGATCCTCATCTCCCTTGATCAATTAGCTTCAACGAGTTTATGGCCGTCATCACCAACCCGCTCTACTTTACGACATTGCTCATCCTCGTCGTCTCGGCCTACTTTGTTCACAAGTTTGGCCTCTCTGGCCCGCTGCTGCAGGTCACTGGCTCGGTCTACCGGGAGGTGCGTTGCCGCGGGCGAGTTGTCCTCGTCGCCTCGTGCACTGATCCTTTTCAGTCACACAGGTCCACCGGCAGGTCATCGAGAAGCTCAAAGAGAGTTTCGCGGAAGGCGCTCCTTCGCAAGCAACATCGTCAGCGGAGAAGCGGTCGGTGCCCAACCCACCAGTCTTGGCGGGCCGGCCGACCGGGCAGGTGAGTCTTAAGTAGACCTCAAGACCCAGCTCACGCTGCTGACTGACCCTCCTGCTTTTCCCACAATCTCTAGGATGGCGAGCTGCTCCAGGACTGAGGTTTGATTATACAACCGATGGGATCTACACTGAAGAATGTCACTTCACCCGCCCTGTTTCTCTTGCCCCTTGTCCGATTTTGCGTCTCAGTGACCTTCATAATGCCACCGCAACGAGCCCTTGTCGCGTCGATGCCGTCAGACATCAACGAATCTGCGCAAGAGCGATGAGGACGAAGAGCTCGGGGCGCGAAGGTGCTCGGGTTGAAGTACGTGCGAGACCTCCGGCACCTGAATGTCATAAGGCGGACGGAGTTGCGAGTGTTCATATTTAGGACGACCTTGCTTTCATGCGTAATGCTGGGCGGAGCGGCTGAGTGAACGGCTGCGCGTTGTACGCCGTCGAGGCCCCTGGCCTGCTCGCTGGCTAGCACAGCTACACCTGTGCTTTGTTGGAACTTAAGCGAAGATCAGCTCAAGGACCTCGCCCTCATTTGCCTTCGTCGTCTCGAAAACAGGGACGATTAAACTAAGGTCGTTGAGGTTACTCCGGCCCAACTCTGCGCCGGCCGGCCCGCCTTGACGCGCCTACGGACAACCTCATCAGCTCACTCCTTTAACGTTCACGCCCTGCCTCCGCCAGCTGGCCTCTATGCTTCTTCCGCCGCCAGAGATCACGTCCTCTCCGCGGCCGGGGACGGGCAACACGATTCTGTCTGGCCTGCCAACAAACCCGCCGGCCGGGGGGAGCGGCATGCTGCCGGCTGTGCTCGTCTTGAACCCAAACCAGATGCCCGGTCCCCCTCCGCCGCCGCCGCCCAAGCCCAAGGTGCGGCTCATCGTATTGCAGATGGGGCCAGCTTACACTACCAGAAGCTGATGGCGAGCGCATCTTATCAGCCCACGCAATATGACTTTCGTTATGAGGACTCGGACACGCTGATGCAGGAGATCAACGAGTTCTTCTCGTACGCCGAGACGGAGCACCTCGGCAGCAAGCGGGCCGCCTTTGAGGCGTCCTTCGAAGGCTTGAGTACGTCGCAAGCTGCTGTCGCGCTTGGGTCAAGCCCTTGATAGCTGACAGACCTCTTACGTGATCGTCACGACACAGACTGGGTTTCGGCGAGCGCGGCAGACAAAGAGGCGTACCTGCAGACGACGCTCGGCGAGCTAACATCCTCTGAGCAGCCGAAGCGCATCGCCGCTGCTTCCGCCCTCTGCTACGTCCTCTCAGGTCAGTCAACGCAAGATCGTTTCGCAGCAGGCGGCGAGATGCATTGCTGACCTTTAGAGTGCGCCCGGCCTGATCGCTCAGGGAGCTGGAAAGAGTCAATGGGCCCCGAGCACCAACTGCACCTCCTCAGTACAAACTCAAACCTCCTGCGCTCGCTCGGCGGCCTGGCGCCAATACTTGATAATCTCAGCAACGTTGCTCAGGTCCATTCGGCTCTCCAGTCAGTCTGCCAAGGCGACTTAGGCCTACTAGCAATCACTGACGCATGCTATTTGCCCGGCCTTGCCCGAGCAGCTCGCGTATCGACGACGGCTTTGATGAGCACACCCACGCTCCGCTAGAAGAGATCGAGACACTTGACACAGAGCTCGGACTCGCTCTCGAGATGGCCTTCCTCGTCATCGAGGTCGGCCGCGGAGACGAGTTACTCGCGGCTGAGCTTCGTGCGTACTTTCTCTCTCTGCCTGCGCAGCATGCTGCGCAGCTCACGCTCGCTGCCCCCCCCCCCCTTGCAGTGGGACGGGACCCGCCGACCCTCATCTTCCTCATGCAGATCATCGCCTCACTGAAAGATACGCTCAAGGAGCGAGCGCTGCGGACCTTTCCACTGAAGAAGGTGCGCCGGCAAATATCCTGTTGGCGCCGCAGTCCTCGTGCTGACTGCCGGATCTCATTAATCAGCTTCTGCTCGTCACATGGAAAGTCCTTCTGGCTTCACTTGGCGGATTAAGAGACGCGCAGAAGGTCGCCACGCTCAACCGCGAGCTCGAGGATCTGCCCGAGATCAAGTCGGATTGTACGTGGTTAGGCGTTGGTTATTCATCACGGCACGTGTTAACCTTCATTTCGCTCAAACCTCAACAGGGCAAGGCTTTGCCAAGTCGAGTGCAGGCGACATCGCGCGCTTTCGAAGCGAGATGTCGGTCAAGTACCCGACCTTTGACCCCGCACCGCCGACGAATGGCGTGGCCATCACTCATCACCTGCCACGCCCAGAAAAATTGGCTGAGGCGCTCGCTCCCATCCCAATCCGGCCTCACTATCACGCGCCTTTGCGCGATCCGACCGAGGACGTCTTCACCTCGCTATTTCACTCGGCGCAGCCACCGTCGCATTCCGCCCAGCCAATGCCGTTGACGCCGGCACCCTCACCACAACCTTCGCCGCAGATCAAGCCCAAGAAGGAGAAGTGGCAAACTGACCCGCTGCGTCCGTTTATTTTCCCATTCTCGAGCGCCATGGGCGGTCGGACGATCCCTGCCGCCATCAAGGAGGCCGACGACCTTTTCTCTCGCCACATGTACATCCCGCTCGGCGTCTGGCAGCTCTGGCGCGAGCGCGAGGAATTCATTCGAGAGGACATGGGCGTGCCTGCGCTCAGCCTTGACGACGAGAACGCGACGGCGACCAAGTCTGAGCACGAGCGAGCGAAGCGCGTCGAATCAATCCGGGCCGAGGCCGAACGTGCGAGGGCAGAGGGCGACTTCAAAGCGTCGCGCAAGGCAAGCGAGCGGGAGTCAAACCTGAAAAAGCTTGACTACGTCGAGACCGTCTATGTGCGTCATCTTGTTACTCCGATCGATCGATCTTAGTGAGCTGATCGCCCTTCGCTAACGCCTTCACAGAAGGGCGTTTTGAGCTCCACTCTGCCAAGCACGGTCGTCGTCCTGCTTAAGCAAATTCTGGCGACGCTGCCTGCTCAGCCGCCGGCAGGTGCTAACGGGCAGGGCTTTGGCGGGACGGCGATCGCTTCTCCAGGCGAGCGGCTGGACGGCCTGGACTCAATTGAGTTTCGTGCGTCGCGATTCATCCGTGGCGTCTGGGTTGCTGTTTGTGCTGACGACCCCTTTCCTCGACTACAGCTGAAGAGGAGAAAAAGCCAGAGCCGACCGTCGCCGAGATCGACGCTATGCGTGAGAAGGAAATTATCAGCAAAGCGGGATCTGCGATCATCTTACTGCTTATGAAGTGGTTCAAAAGCGCTCGTACGTCTTCGTTATCGAAGTCGCCTCCGCACTGTGACTCATGTCTTTGTCGGCTTCGCCCTCGCAGACGTTCTCAAGTTCCAGCACCTCAGCCAACTGCTGCTCGACATGAATTGTCCACTCATCATGGTCAAGACGTTCTTGCTTCAGGACTCGGTTGAGCTCGTCAAGTCCCGCAACGAGGTCGACGACAAGAAGTGCGTCGTCGGTGATCAACGACCTTGGTCGCTCCCAAATTCGTGCTGACGACTCTTGCTGCCGCCTTCAGCTTCTTCCGCTTCTGCATGCTCAATCACTCGTCGCATCCGCCGCCCAAAGAGGCCGAGGAGTCTCTGACGGTTCCTCCGCCTCGCGTGGTACCTCGCCGGGCCGTCTCGCCTAGCGGCCACCCAGGCGCACCTGACGACGAGGAAATTGAGCTTCTCTCGGACTACAGCTGGCGCAACTTCTTTTCTGCCATTAACCGCATCAAGATCATACAAAAGCTGCTCAAGGGCCGCACCCATCAGATCCACCAGTTCAATCAGTACAAAACCTTTGTGCGTGAAAGTGGATTCAGATCCCGACTCTACCTCTCACTGAATCTCAGGCCTTCATATTTCTCAGAACACGTTTAAGCGGATGCTCAAGGTTCAGCACCCGATGTTCCAGCTGCAGGTGCTCAAAATAATCAAGGCACAGATCCCACATTACGGCAAGAAGTGGAAGCAGCGTGCGTAGGGATATCAGTCAGAGCGCATCGAGACTGAATCTGACCCGGCTAAGCCTTGCCTGCGCTGCAGAAAACATGAAGATTGTCACAGCCATCTACCTCAACTGCCGGCCCGACCTACGGGACGAGTGGCTCGTTAGTGTCATGGAGAAAGATGAGCTCGAGGAATCTAACGTATGTCTGTCTACGTACGCCTAAGTTGAGCTCACGATCCAACGGCTGACTTACGACCCTTCTGCACTGTCAGCTCCAAGAGCAGGCCCTGCGCTCGCTCGTCCGCTTCTATCACAGCAAGCACTATGCCCACCTCATCAACCCTCCGCCCGGCTTGCACGGCCGGACCGGCTCCAGTACTGGTCCCTACTTCCACTCGAACGGCAGCAATGCGAGCCAACATCATGAATACTCGCACCATGCCCCACATCACCGGCGGACACTCAGCTCGAGCGGAGATAACGATATCTTTCCGCCGAATCGGACGCGGCGTATCTCATCCACCTCGTCGCACTCTCCTTCACGCTTGCCGGACGATTTCGCCGAGTCCTGGCGGAGTGAGTACGAGGATGTACTTGAGGATGTCTTTGGCGAGCCCGAGGAGGGTGAAGTTCACGGCGCGCTCTCGGGCTGGGGTCCGCTCTCCGGGGCGCTCGCAAACCTCGGCGTGGAGGACGCGTGGTTGTTTGGCGGCGATGACTCCTTCAGCGACGTCAGCAGCATCGCTTCGATTGGCGAGCTCGGCGGCCGCGCCCGGCTCAATGACGGCGAGGACGAAGACGAAGATGACGAGGATGACGAGGACGACAACGAGATTGCCCGGCCGCCGCGGAGTCCAGTCGACGAGGTCGAAGCCTGCGACGTCGATGATGATGAAAAGGGCGACGAGGAGGACCCCAACCGCAATAATTGGGAGGTGCGTCATAGCCTTTTGGACACAAACGACGGCAGATGCTGATCCGCCGGCCCGGCCATTGCTCGTCTTGCAGCACCTGTCTGCGCTCACCAAATCGCCCATTCAGCTCGCGCGGCGGCGGTCTTCCGGTGGCTCGCCTCTCCGGCCCGTCATGAAGGGCAACGGCATAGACGGACCCGAGCTGACGGACGACATCGAAGAGCTCGAGGAGCTCGGGCCAATCCCGAAGGAGGAGAGCGACGGTCCTGCTGTCGACGAAGTCGAAGCCATGTACGGCGAGTGATCACATGTGTCGTCCAAGAGCAGTGCGAGTCTTCCTATCAGCGCCAGGACAAAGGGGGGCATAGCAAGCGACGACTGTGTCGGAAGGACGCTCATCCATCGGAGACGCCGGCGACGCCCTCGGCCACAGCCTTCACAAGCGGCCAAGCCTCGCTCGAGCCAGGCTCGAAGGCCCAGGTGCCCTTAAGCACCCTGGCCCGCCATGGTCCTTGAGCCTGCATGCCGGCCGGGTCGGCGCTGACGAGTAGCTGAAAGAGGACAAGCTTCAAAACGGCGGTACGAGCCGTCTTGTGACCCTTGTTTAGCAGCGTACTATTGAAGGTAGCTGCATCCGGAGGGGCCGACATGGGGGAGCCGAGCAGGACCGACCCCAGCAGCTGTAACTTGAGCGGATGCAGCCGCTGGCCAAATGGCGAGGCGGCCGACGGAGGGTGTAGCGGGAAAATGATGAGGAGCAAAGGTGTCGGCAGCAGGGCCAGCTTGGACGACACCTGGTCGATGAGCCGCTGCGGCGAGAGAAGTGGGCGCGGGTGGGCGATCGTCGGTGTGGCGAGCGCGAGGAGCTGCGAGCGATCCAGACTGTCAGGTCAAATCGTGATGAGGACTTGATGCCGAGACCGAGGAGCGCACCAAATCCAGTAGACGCAGGGCGACGTTCCGCCGGCGCTCCCATTGCGCACGGTTGAGCTCATCGGCCGTCTTAGGAATGATCAGGAAGTTGAGCGTCTCGCTCTCGGCATCAGGTGCGCTGAGTGGCGACATGTTGGCGAAGGCAGTGAGGAACACCATGAGTGGCCTATGAAGCTCCCAGCGCTGAGCGAGGGGTTCAGCTGTATTCGTCGGCGGAATCTGCGCCAGCAGGAGCGGTATTGGTGCGCCTTTTGCAGAGCGGAGCAGTAGGTCAGGCTAGGGCTAAAGCCACTGCACAGAGGTGCTGACGCCGAACGTACCATCCTTCTCATTTGCTGGTCCTCGCCAGTCCCAGATTGTCGCAAGGTCCTTCTGCCAGAGGTCGACGGCCCAGTCGGCGAGCGCCCACCAGCGATCCTGAGCACGGGCGTTCTCCTCCCTTGTCGGGGGCTCAGCCCCTTGCCGGACGACCTGTTTGCTTCCACCGCAGCGCTCAAGGCCCTCCCAGAAGTCACGCCAGCGCATCATTTTGCGGCCCTCACGCTCAAGGAGCGAGAGCTCGCCGAGGTCGTGCCAGTTCTCGAGGCGAGGATTGCAGTTGGGCATTGCCCGGGCGAGCATGGCTGGTGTGTTGGTCTCGAGCAGACGCCGGAGGAGGATGAGCGCCGTGTGCGGTAGCGGAAGGGATGATGTTGTCGATGGGAGGAGTGATCGCTCGAAAGCCGAGCCCGACGACCGGGTGGCATCTTGCAGGGCGAGATGGCAGAGGATCAGTAGCTCTGGCCTGACAGTCGATCGGTGAGGCGGGTCAGCTGGGCGGCCTGCGCGCAGGTTGAGCCGCCTCCAGATGATGTTTTCACGCACACGGACGGCGCGAAGCCCGGCGTAATGAAGTTTGCGAACGCCTCGAGGCCGATCTCGGCTGCGCAAGTGATCCCGGCAGGAGGGAAAGGTATGAACGACCAGTCTAGTTACAAGGATGCGTTCAAGCAGACACGCGCCCCGGTCATCTGCGGCGGACATGACGCACTGTGCAGCTCCTCAAATTGGGCATCGATCATGTTTCGCCAGCTCGAAGGGAATTCGGTCTCCTTGCGCCTCTGGGTTGCCATTTTGAGTCGAGGAGGTGCTGCATTGGGTGCTGGAGGAGGTCCATCAGCGACGCCGCTACCGACATTGACGCGTCGTCGTTGTCGTTATGCCTGGCGGAGTCTGAAAGTCGGCTGGCACATGCCTCCCGAGCATGTCTGTCTAGCAACACCGCCATGCGAGCAAGGCGTTGGACTGACAGCAGCCTGGAAGAGCTCAGAGCTCGTCTGATTGTTCCTCCAGGTGCTTAAGAATGAAGCGCTCAGATGGCTGACGGCTCGGACATCTGACAGTTCGCTGCCCGTCTTCGACGCTCCTCTTGACCGCAGAACGACCTCGTCCCTGACCTCGACAATGTCGCTCGTGGCAACAGCAGCAGCACTGCTAACCGTCCAAGCTTCAACTGACACTCTTATCCCTTGGCTCACGCGTCACCCTGATCGAGCGACCAACGGTCGCCCCTTTGTTCGACTGCGGGCCGCCCCTGTCTCCCTCTTCACATACCGGCGTTTCGTCGAGCCGGCTGCCGCCTCTGCTATCCTTCCAGCCCCCTGTCTTCCTCACTTCACAAAGATCGTGATCGACGCTCGATGTGGGCTCGCTAACAGACAAACAGAAGCTCTGGCGAAGAATCGCGAAGCTCGTCGTGTTTCGTGCCGCATGGCGGCGCAGGAAACTGCCCAGCCAGAGGAGGGAGGGATCCGACCAGACGCCCATCTAAGCTGAGCATCCTTGCCTTTTCTCCTCTCCCTTTGTTTCTTGTCCAGCACTCTTCGTGATCAAGCTGGTCTCAAGCCTTCCTGACGCTTGACGCTGCACGTCCAATCCTCTTTCGACTGCCATCTTCAAGATGGACGTCAACGGTCACGGCTTCTACGCGCCGCGCGTCTCGCACCAGCAGCGACGACATCATCATGCCAACCTCGCTGCCGCCTTGCTCGCTCAGCGCCAGTTTGAGGAGGACACAGGCGAGTCGGCGGCCGCTCCGGTGACGCTGACGGTCGATCTCCCGCCCGAGCCAACCGCAACGGCGCTCCTCAAGCTTCCCACAAGTTCGGGGCCGGGCTCGCCGGTGACGGCGGCGGCCGCCGCCTCGATCGATCGCACGGCCGGCGACGCATCCATCTCGGCGGCCTCCGGGACCGCCGCCATCTTTCGCCCGAGCATGCTTCCGGTGGTCGCTCCGAACCAGGATGGGACGACAATGTCAGCCCTCCCTCTGGCCAGCGGCAGCGCCTCCCCAACCATCACCGTCATGTCGCCCGCTTCGCCCGCAAAAGATGCTACCCACAACGAACATCATGCGACTCACGTTAACGAGGGAACGCTTAAGGCAATGCAGTCGCTCATGCTCGGCTTCGCCTTCCTCTTCATCGGCTACGCCCTCTATCAGCTTCCCTGGACGGTCGCCAGGATGTCGCGCGGCGGCTGGCGTCGGGGTTGGGCCCTGCGCACCTCGCTGCCGTCTTCCAGGCGTTCACTTGCAACAGCAGCGGAGACAATGCGGGTCTCGCACCCAAAACGTGTGTCTTTCGACTCGGAAGACGGCAGGGACGACGCGACGGTCGAAGACAGGGTTGACCTCGTACCCATCGGCCTCTCGGAGAAGCTTTACAACGAGGGCTGGTCGGCCCCTCCCCTCATCCGGGCGTCGACACCGCTTGCTCGCTTCCCCCGGCCTGCGCTCCTTCCATACCACACCTGGCGCGTGCCTGTTTGCAACGTCACGCTCAAAGAGGTCGCCTACTTTGCGCCGTTCGCGCTCATCACGACCCTCGCCTCGGTCGTCAAGTCGAACTACCTTTGGGACGCGACGAGGACCGGTGCGCGAGAAATACAAATCTCTGTTTGAAAGCCCCTTCTGACCGGCCTGATTGGATACACCTTCACAGGCTTCGTTCCCCTCGCAATGCTGCCCTTCATCTTTGCGCTTGGTTGGAAGGTGGGCGGCTTGGGGACGATCCTCCAGGTCGGCTACGCCTCGCTCGCAGTGCTTCACCGCTGGCTCGCCCGACTTTGCTTCCTCATTACGACGCTCCATGTTATCTCGTACATGGTTGTATTCGACAAGGAGGGGACGTTGCATGTCCAAATGTAAGCCTTCCTGTCTTTCACTCTCGAATCACCAGTCTTTGCTCAATGTTCGCCTTCCTGATAAAGGCGAGATCTGGTAAACATCAAGGCTTGGTTCTCTTACTTTGGCTTTACAACGTGCGTCCCCGATCGCTGGTCTTTCGCCGACGAGAAGTTTCTTACTCCTAGCGATCCTGCGTGTTCAGAATGATGCTCGTCGGATGCGGGCCATTCCGTCGACGATGGTACCGGCTCTTCAAGATCTGTCACCACTTCGGACTTGTTCTATTTCTTGGAGGGCTAAACTTTCACTCGAGTGAGACCCGTCTCAATCGTCCGCGCTTGTGATCTGCCTTATGACTGACCAGGTTCGACCACTGCGCTCGACCAGAAACCGTTTTTCCCTATCTCATGGTTGCCATCCTGGCGACATCCGCCAGTTATGCCTATCGCTTTATGACCAGCCGTCTTCATGTCGCTGAGTTGACACCCATCACGGGAGCCAGGACGGTACGTCCTTTGTGGCTACGCTGAACGATTTCATGCAAAAACCGATTATCGTTCCTCTTTCAGGTCATTTTGACCGTGCCTTCGGTTACAGACGGTCCGTTTGCATCGTCAAGCGTCTCCGCCACCGATTCAATCTGACGATGAAATCATTTTGTAGGCTGGTTTCCGGGCCAGCACGTTCGGATTTGTGTCCTCTCTGGCGGCATGGGTCTGTGAGTGCCAAGGCCTCAACAGGTTCGTTTCATCGTCTTGATACTGATTGCGACCTGCACAGACTCGGTCTCGAGAGTCATCCGTTCACCATTGTGCGTCGCCCATCATTCCGCCCCTACCCACCATTGCCAGGCTGACAAGCTCTTTCTGACGATGCTGCAGGCCAGCGCTGTCGGATCGAGCGACGGCATGCGTCTCGTCATTAAGTGCAACGGTGACTGGACGAGCGCACTTCTCCATGCCGCCGGAGGCGCCGAAGCCGGCAATGTCGAGGAGCGACCGAAGCAAGGTGCGCCGACGTCTGTTACACTCTTGTGCCTCAAGTCTTTTGGTTGACCCTGCCGAGGGAATGCAGTCGTTGTTGCTGTCTCGGGGCCCTACGGCCAGGCGAACTTCATCCCCTGCTCCTACTCATCGGTGCTCCTCGTCGTTGGCGGCTCGGGCGTCTCATACGCACTCGGTGTAATCGAGGGTCTACTGCAAGACTGCGCGTCGGGCGACGGCCGCACGACTTCAGTGGAGCTTGTCTGGACGGTTCGAGAATCGGACCTCCTCCAGCACTTAATCCCGCACTTCCGCGACCTCCTCGCAGTCTCGCTCAACATTTCGACCATCAACCTCAACATCCACTTGCACTGCACGTCGACGTCGATCCTGCCGAGCGCTGTCGCCACGCACTCGCCCCAATATCTTCGCGAGGCTGCCGTCGCGCCAAACGTCGTCTACGGCGCCCGGCCAAACTTAGGCGGGATCCTCGGCTCGCTGGCCGAACGGACGCCGGTCGGCGGTGGCCTTGCTGTCTGTAGCTGTGGCCCGCAGCCAATGATCGACGGCATAGCGCGGCTCGTGGACGGCCTGGAAAAGGGTCTCAAAGTTCGCGCTGGCGTTGAGTGCTTCTTCGAGTGCGTTCCGGCGCGCTTTAGGGCCGCTACTCTGGACAAGGCTGACCTCTGTGACCCTCCAGACTCTTCTCTCTGTAGATCATTCGGCTGGACCGACACTTACCCTGCTTTCATAGACCTTTCCGTGCCCCTGATAGTTCTCAATGGGCCTTGGCTTTCTCGTGGTCGCGAGAGGATCGAGAGATGTCGTCAATCTTACAACTGTGTGAACTGCAAATCCTGCTTCCGAAGAGTGTCTAAGTTTTCGCCACTGCTTCGCCGGCCGAGGCTGCCTTCTCAGCCAGCCAAGTCACGAGCGCGGGGTCCTCCATGCACGCCACACACACGCGGTGCTTGGTGTCGACCTCGCCAGCTAGCGCCGAGAGGGGCGTGTCTGGGCTGAGGACGATCTCGCCTGGCGGCAGGATCGAGCGAGCCGAGCTGCATGACCCGCAGTAGATCTTCGCACACCGGCGGCAGTGGTGCTGGGGAGGCACATGAGGTTGTAGATGTTAGCATCTGACTTGAGAGAGAGCGAAATGGGTTGACACTCGCCTTCCGGACAAAGAGGCCGAAACTCTTGGCACAGCGCTGACATTCGGCCACGTCGGCATCCTTCTGCCAGACGATCGCTGGAAGGCGCACAAATCGTTAATGAGCGTCCGCGCAGGCAACGGCAAAGGCGACAGAGACGCACTCGTTGGCAGAGTAGATGGCTGCTGCGAGGTCACGGGCGCTGAGTCGGTCGGATTAGAGGGCGTGTCTTTAATTGAACGCTCGCGACTAGCCTTCTCGAGGAGCTGCAGGGTGATCAGATGTACATCAGCTAGATCAATCTCAGTAGACCCCTCTGAATCGACGGAAAGGGTCCGCACCTGGTGGATTCGGGTGTGAGAGACGCCTTCTGCGATGTCGGCGGCCGTCTCGCCACCTGCCGAGCGAATGAGAGGATCCGCTCCGGCCTGGTTGACGAGACGCTCGACGACAGCAAAGTGACCGTTTGCGGCGGCGCACACTACGACAAATGCAACGAGATTAGCCCCATGGGTCTAAGATCGGGAAAGGCTAGAACCCGTCTGGCACTGACTGAGAGGCGTCCAGCCGGCCTTGGCCTGCCGGTCGAGTCCCCTTTGACGACCGTCACCAAGCGCCTCCTCTGGATCGTAGCCGCCAGCGCCATGATCGAGCAGGACGCCAACCACCTCGGCATGTCCGCGCGAGCTCGCGCCATGCAAGGCGGTGAAGCCTTCGCGGTCAGGGCCGAACGGCGATATGTTTCGGTCGACGAGTAGGTAGGAGAGGACGGGGATGTGGGCTTGCAACGCCGCCTTGTGCAGTGCCGTCTATAAGTGGAAGAACAAGCGGATTCGATCTCGAAAGACGTCAGACAAAGTATCAAAGCGACATCCGGCAAAAACGTACCTCGCCTTCGCCGTCCTCGAGCTCCAGCACTGCCCCTCCCTCCTCGACGAGGAACCGGACAATCTCGAGCCGTCCGCGTGAAGCGGCCAAGTGAAGGGGAGCAATAAGCGTGTGAGGATTGAGCGGACCATTGGCAAGAGCAAAGGCAGAGGCCTGGAAGAAGTGGACAACTCGAATACCAACATCAGCAGTGATGGCGGCTGTCGGCAGCATGGACGCGGAAACGCACGTCAGAAGACGAGAAAATCCGCTGAATCAGGTAGAGATCGCCGGCGACGATTGCGGCGTGAAGGGCTGCGCTTCGAGTCGTCTCGTCTTCATCCTCGCTCTCCTTCTTGGACAGCTGGGACTCGCCCGCGTCGTCCGCCTCCGCCGTCTGCTCGGCAGCAGCATCAACCTCAGTGTGCGACTTCTGCAAGCCTTCACCGGACGCCTCAGAGGCTGCCGGCGCGTCGTCTACTTTCGTTGCGGACGACTCGGTGGCAGTCGCTCCAGTTGGATGCTCTTTGCTGCTAGGGACAGCTGCGCTTGTCGATCCGACCACGTCAGACTGCAACGAGTTTGTGAGTGGCGCTGCCTCGGCCTCAACCGGAGCCGATACAGCCGGAGGAACCGCTGGAGACTCGCTCTTGAAGTCAGCAATCGGTGTCGTTGGAACTTGTTCGAGGTTGGCAGCTTCCTGAGAAGGGGTTTGAGGGGCGGGCTCCGCTGATCGGGATGTAGCAGGTTCTGAATTGGCGCCGGCCGTCGATGGCTCCGGTGAGGGGGCCGGCGAAGAGGAAGAGGGAAATTCGAGTGCTGTAAGACCCTCCTTGAATGACGTCGGCTTCTCAGCTACAGGCTTGACCGCCGTCTTCTCCTTTTCTGCTCGTGAAGAAGCCGACGGTGGTGGGCTCACGCGTGGTTTGACCGGCGCGACAGCAGGCGCGGCCGCGGCCGTAGCGTATGAGAAGCCCTTGGGCGGCGGCGAAGGGGTGGGAGGCGACCTGCGCGGCTTGGACGGTGCTTCCGGCAAATCGACCGGAGCGGACCTGCTGGACTCAGCTGGGTAGGTGAACGTCTCCTCCTCCTGAGCCTTCTCTTCCTTTCTCTTGGCCGCGCTCTTGCTCTCCGGCTTCTCTGTCCTACTGCTAGTCGACTCCAACTTCTTCACGGCTGCTGCTGGCGTCTTCTTTGGCGGCGGGGCAACGGCCGGCGCCTTAGCTGCTGCGGACGCCCACGAGCCGGCTTTCGGTGCGGATACAGCGGCGGGGGCGGAAGGAGCAGGCGATGCGGCGTCCACGCCTGTCGCGCCGTCCGTCTTGACTCCTGCGTGCGGACCGAGTGAGGGAAAGTCGCTCTCGCCGAACGTCGGTGGCTTTGCGGCGGGTGCGCTCGACCGCCCGTTCTTGGGCGGCGGCGAAGGTGACGGGCCTCCGGTCGACGAAGGCCCAGCGGCAGCGGAAACGGCCTTCTTCTTCTTCGGCTTGGGTTTGCGGGCCGGCGCTCTTGGCGGCTCAGACGAAGACGGGACGGATGAGGGTGCTAGCAAGGGCGGAGATGGCGAGGTGAACGACCTAGAGATAAGCGTTGGAAGGGAACCTCAGCTCGGCTTGCACGGAGGGAAGGCAAGCGAAGTACATCTCCTTGCAGGCAAGAGTCGTGCGACAGACGGCCAGCGCCGTCGCTCTTTGACTTGAACGGCAGTGTGGACTTACCTGGGCACGAAGGCCGGAGCATTTGGGTCGAACGGCATGAGCCCGCGACGAGGGTGCTGCTGCTGAGGAGTAGAGTTGGACGGGTTCCGAGGCGGGCGTTGTCGGCTGCCGGCCGGCTGGCTCTGACGACGGGAGGGGCGGCTGGGCGTCGGGACGCTGACTAAGCGGTGGGAACCTGCCTCTGCGCGTCATTCTCCGAGCCCGATGGCGGCCCCCTCCTCCCTCCGACGGACACCGTCAGCCCTCGGCCCAATATCTGACCTCGGCCCTTCCGCTGACCTCGACCACCTCTTACCTCCCAACGCTCCCGACCTCTTCTTCCCTCCTCTCTCCACCCTCTGCCAGCATGTCCTCCAAGGCTTTCCTCAGCACGATCACCGCCCGGCGGTCGATCTACCAGCTCAACCGCCAGCTGCCCGACGGCGTCACCGACGCGTCGATCCAGGACCTGGTTAAGGAGGTCATCAAGCAAACGCCCTCAGCCGTGCGTTCCTGCTCGATGACGACCTTGTCGAATCAGCCTGCGGCTCTGCTGTCGGTCCTCCTCGATTGAGGCTCATGTCCCGTGACAGAGCTGCGCGGTCCTCAGCCGAGGGCCTTCTCTTCACCGTTCTCGAGAAGTTGCGCCGGGCAGGAGGCTGACGCGTTCCCCGATCCCCTGCTTGGCGACAACAGTTCAATAACCAGACGGCTCGGGCGCTCGTCCTGTTTGGCAACGAGCACCAGAAGCTCTGGGACCTTGTGCGTGCTCGATGTTGGGCGCGGACGGTCGTGCTAGTCACGCTGACCTATCTCTGTTGTCGCTCTCACCCCAGATTTGGTCGAAGCTCGAGGTTCGTCCTTTACAGAGACAGTCAAAGTGTCGACCATGCGTATTGACTGATTCGCCTCCGTCGTCCTATGTCTGGCTCGCGTTATCTTACTCCCTTACAGAAGCAGGACTTCAAGGACGATGAGCAGAAGAACAAGTCGCACGACAAAGTCAACGGCTTTGCGGCCTCGTACGGCACCGTCGTCTTTTTCGAGGACAAGGGTGCGTGCCCTTTTGATCGTCTTGTCACATGTTGTGCAAAACTACTCGCTGACCTTATTCCGCTTTCGTCTTGCAGCGCCCGTTGAGAAGTGCCAGAAGGACATCCCGCTTTACGCCGAGCACTTCCCGCAGTGGTCCGAGCACACCTCCGGCATTGCTCAGGCCTTCACATGGGTTGCCTTCAACGAGGCTGGCCTCGGCGCCAACCTCCAGGTGCGTCCTGTCCTGCCTCTTCCGCTGAATTTTGCGATCTAACGCCTCTCCCCCTCGTCTTTCATTAGCACTACGGCAACCTGATCAGCGACGACGTCCTCCGCATGTGGAGCCTGCCCTCGACTTGGGTCATCAAGGCCCAGATGCCCTTCGGCGGTAAGGCTGCCGGCCCGCAGGACAAGGAGTTTGCACCGATTGACGAGCGCGTCAAGGTCGCCGGCGCCAAGTCCGAGTAGAGACGGGCCAACATTGCCCCTCGACGTCCTTGTCGTCGTTGTCACTTCATTTATCGGTTTGCACTTATCTTCACTGTGCATTGAGGCTCTGCCTCGTCCGCCTCCTAGAGCGATAGACGTTACTCGGACCACCCACTGTATCCATGCCACTAGCTTATCTCACGTCCGAGTGATTAGGAGAGCGCGGAAAGCGAGGAGGCGCAGACGGTCGGGGGCGAGACGGGGCGGACATGATACAGGTCACATCAGCTGTTCCTTAGGCAGGGTGAGGTCGATCAGGAAGGGTTTGTCATGAAATCGTGAAAGAGAAGATGGTAAGGCAGGCAAACGTAGGGCCACCAGGGGGGCGATTACAACTAGAGATATGTGGAAGAATGCAGGAGGACCGGTAGAGAAGGGAAAAGAGGTTGTGCAAGCGGAGCCATGCAAGGAGAGGCACTGATAGAAGGAACGGGTCTAAATCCAGGCATTGGGACCGGGAGTAGGGCCGATGTAGCCGATCTCAGGGAGCTCGTAAGCCCGGCAGCCCTTGGCGTCGCAGTTGTCGCCGAAGCTGATCGTGTTGGTGATGAACTCGGAAACGGTCTCATCGGCCTTGGTTGAGGAGATGACACCAAAGATGAGGATGGCGCAAAGCGGGATGGCCGAGCCAAAGCCGACGGCAAGGATGTAGTTGTACTTGGACCACCAGGCGAGGTACTTGCGCTTAATGTGGACCTGGAAGATGTAAGCGAGGACGACGCCCGGCCAGTAGTTGACGAGCGTCGAGTACGGGTTCCAGGCGAGCGCGCCGTAGAGCATGACGACGACGTGGGCCTTGGCGAAGATCGAGCGGGGGTATTTCTTTGAGTAAAGCCAGAAGGGGATCGGTAGGAAGGCACCAATGGCAAAGCCTTGATGTACAGGGCGTGAACAAAGGGCCGTCAGCTTGGGTTGATGGGCAAACAAGACAAGGGACGAGAGAGACGTACCGGTCAGAAGCATGGCGTACATGCCGCCCTTGCCGAAAATACGAGTCGGGCCGAGCGTGCCCCAGAAGACAGTCGCGGTGAAGAAGGTCGTCTCGCCATTGCAGTAGAAGTGCTGGGGCTGATCGAGCTCGCAGATCTTGGGAAGCGTCATCTGCCAGTTGAGAATCGAAGTGGCTACGCAGCAGGCGATGATCGAGCCGTAGACCTGGACGATGAAGGTGTACCGCTGGCCGATCTTCATGTAGTGTCCGAGCTTGAGGTCCTGGGCGAACTGGATGGCGTTCATGCACGAGACGACTCCGTACGACTTGAAGTAGTTCATGGCGAGGGCGTTTCCAGGGTAGATGAGGCCGCCAATGAACTCGGCGAAGACGTTTAGCGTGATCTGGGCGCCGGTGATCGAGGTGATGATTCCGATCGGGATGACGAAGATAATGCAGAGAGCGATACCGAAGAAGATGGCCGAGACCGAGGCGTTGGTCGGGTAAAGCGTAAGACCGAGGACACCGAGGACGACGGCGCAGACGGTGAAAATGAGGTACCACCTGAAAGTAGAAGCGTGAGCAAAGCGGGTCAGCCAGGAGCAGAACGACAAGGAAGGCAACCGGGGAGCGACAAACCACTCAGGGACCTCGTCGTACTGGGCCATAGTCTGGTTGTGCCAGTCCTTGAACGACAGGTTGCCCTTCTGGCCGGCTCGGATCGACTTGTAGGCGACCTTGAAGCCATTGGAGATCTCCTTGCGGTGGTAGAGGAGGGTGTGAACGACGACGGCCGAGTAGGCGGCGAAGAAGCAGGTGTAGAGGACGACGTTGGAAGCGGCCATGTAGGGCTGCGAGTAGTTGGTGTACTTCTCGTAGTCGAGCTCCTTGCGCGAGTCGAGGATCATCGAGACGTTGTAGGCCTTGCCCTTGTTGTTGAAGATGCGGTTCGAGACGAGGGGAAGGTAGCCCGAGTCAAGGACGTTGCCGTACCAGAATCTGTTTGGAAAGTGACAGGTCAGCCGTGCTGTAAACAACAGCTTGATTAGAGAGGGAGACGAACCCGAGGATGATGGGCGCAGTGGCGAACATGCCAATGAACTGGTTGAGGGTCGAGAAGAAGGGCAGGACGAGGACTGTCGAGCCGTACCACTGCGACCAGTCGAGCGGCGGGATGGGGTTGAGGCCAAGACCGGAGATCGAGCCAAAGACGGCGTTGACGGCGACTGAGTTGGGGTTGATCCACGAGATCCAGTTGAAGTAGGAGATGCCTGAAAGAGGAAAATGGAAAGGGGAGCGTCAGATCGGATGGCGCGAGGCGTGAGGAGGAAAGAGGAGATAGACGTACACTGGACGAGCGATCCAGGCAGCCAGTACCAGCAGAACATCATGGCGAAGGTGATCATGAAGAAGCGGAAGCGTGAGATACGCCAGCCGTTGGCGACCGGGTTGGCGTTCGAGTGGAACGACTTGTTGAGCGCGATCGTCGCAAGGTTGAGAAGCCAGATGCAGTGCTCGGGGTAAACGATGAAGCGCCGGGTCATGCCGGCGAAGCCCATGCCGATCATCTGGATTGAGAGACCGGTGAGGATCTGGTAGCCGAAAGCGCCGGCCCACTTCTGACCGTAGAAGATGTCGAGCTGTTGAACGATGAGGACGTTGATGGAGTAGGGGGCAAGCATGCCGACGTTGGCCATGATGGTGATGAGCATGTGCTCCTTCTCCGTGAAGCGGCCAGGGTTGAGAGTGAAGTTGTAGCCGCGGAAGGTGAAGAGCGTCTTGGTCGGGAGGGTGTACTCCATGAACTTGGCAAGCGGGTACGAGAGGAGCTGGACCTCGTTCGTCGAAAGCGAGAAGGTCGGGGTACGAAGCGAGAAGAACTGGTTGATGAACGAGCCGACGCCGCACCACATCGTGCCGATGACCTGAAAGAAAGGAGAATACGAGGTCAGTACCTGTAGGTAGCACGCGACGAAAGATCAGAGGAACTCACCCAGACGCGGAAGGTTGAGGCGACCTCGTTGTAGTCGTCAGTCGCCTTGACGACAGCGCGGACTTCAGGGTACGGCGACGAGAAGCGAATGAGACCGGCCTCGATCTTCATCTCCTCGAGCAACTGATCGTAGTTCTCGAGCGTCGACGAGTCGCCAGAGAGGAAGTACTCGATCTTGTCCTTGACCTGGGACGGGAAGTTGGGGTCGTCGTGGTGCTCGAGCCAGGCGTCCTCGAGGATCTCGGTCGTCTCCTCGACCGAGAGGGCGATCGCCCGGTCGTAGATGGCGTCAATGTCGGCGGCGAGGACGACGAGGTCGGACGACACGACGCCCTCGTGCTCAGCGTCCATCACACGGACATCGCGCTGTAAGATGAAGGGGGGTGGAAGAAGAGGTCGGTCAGCTCCGGTCTGCTGCGCGCGCTCGACTGTCGACAGAACAACAAGAGACGCACCTCTGACCGCTTGTCGTCGATCGGGTACTCCTTCTCATCGCTGTGGCGGTCGCGGTCGAGGACGGAGACGACGCCGGCTGTGTTGTCCTTCTTCTCGTCCATCTTGATGAGCGAGGCACCCGGTGCTGGCAGGGAGGTGGCGAGAAGGGTGCTGCTGAAGGAGTGAGGCCAAGTGGGAAAGGGCCAGTAGGAGATGGGGAAGAAGAAAGACCCCCGTTAGGATAGGCTCTAGCACGCCAGGTCTTAAGGCGGAGGCATGCATGCCAGCCCGGAGTCAGCCCTAGTCCCTATCGTCGGCCGACAGGGATCGTATGGACGGGTTGGAGGAGGAGTCGCGTGCAGCACCTGCCAAGACCGCCCGCGTGCATCCTGCACGATCGAAACCGCCCGCTCGCCGTCAGCCACCATCCGCGGATTCAGAAATATTTTACTCCCTTTCAAGTCGCCGTCGAGATTCCGCGCGCGTCGGAACGGCCCGACCGGCCAGCCGCTTACCCGAGAGTCTCGCCGAGGCGCGGGCCCGATTAAGAAGTAGACTGATGGGCCGTTCGCGAGCACGAAGCAAGGCCGTGCATGCACGCAATCGGAACAGCGGTCTCTCGTGTCGACTGGGCGCGAAACTAAGGAGACTGAGAGGCGCTTCACCAGCTGACCCTTCTGCTTGGTGGCACCGCTCGCGTGCGGCGTTAGTATTCCTCTGATACCAAGGGGGAGCGGACGGTCGCTGCAGCTGCACGAATCATGTGGACTGCGGCGTGCACAGTGTGTGATGGTTGCGGTGTGCGGATGTGTGGGGCCGGAGGATCGCAGCAGATAACGCGAGAGGCTTGCTCGCAAGCGCCATCGTTGCCCTACCTGAGCTGTGCGAACCAGTAGCAAGCAGGGGAATCCGTTGGCGTCTCGACAAATAGTCATACGCGACGCAAGGGGATAATGACTCGAGAGTGACGGTTGCTTCCGCAATCAAGCAAGCACTGGCGCGCATGCTCACGCGCCCAGCCTTTGCGTCGCGAGGTGGGCAAAGGTGGCTATTGAACCGGCCGAAAGCACCCGGCCGCCAGGCTCTCAATACTCGTCGGTGTGACGAGGCCGGACCCCCTGAGATGGGAACAGCGGATCCTCAAAGTTCAGCTAGCAGTCCATGCATGCAAAGCGAGACTGCTGACCCTCGATGAAACACGCGAGGTATCTCGCGGTCAGGCGTTGACATCAACACGAGCGGCCAGGACCGCGAACACGGCTTTGGTTGAAGCCAGGTCGTCCTCGGTGTTGCGGTCGCGCATGTTACCTGCCAAGTCCAGTCCAAACCGAGCCCAAGGTCAGCGTCGTTGACCAGATCGTCGAGGCCCAAAGGAGGTCTGAAGATGCACCTGCCGGCACGTCGAGATCGTAGGACGGAGCGTACGATTCGGCGAACTCCTCCGCAAGATCCTCAACAGGTAGCGGGTAGCTTGGCGGCAAAGGTGTGCGGCCGAGAGCAATGGAGGTGAATCTAGCCCAAGCGCGAGCAACGGAAGGATGGTTGTAGCCGCCTAAGGAAAGGGAAGGGAAGAGGTAAGGCTTAAGAGACGATAAATGATCGTCTGCAGCCATCGGATCGCGTACCTCCCCCGAGCAGGACGGTTCCCAGCTGCCAATCGCAGATCTGGCGCACAACCCAGCCGAGGCCTCCGGGTTCCTCGCCGGAGGATAAGTTCCAGACACCTTTGCCATCGTCGGCGAGGCCATCGACACCGCAGCAGACGACAACAAAGTCGGGCCGCCAAGCTGACTTCAAAAGCTCAACGGACTCCCAGGCGCTGGCAAGTGAGGCCACCGACGTGCCCTCGGCGAGTGGCAGGGAGAGTGTATGCGGTGAAGGTGTGTCGAGCGCAGTTCGTTCTGAGTCTTGACCCGAGGGAAAGAAAAGAGGGGCGTGATGATGGATTGACAACGTCAAGACGCTTGGCTTCGATGGCGGAATAGTTAGAAAGGCCTCTGCGACGCCTGCGACGGACGATCATGAAAACGTAAGCGACCCTGATGACAACCGCGACGGACTGCAAGTCGTCACGGACCGTCGCCGTGATGGATATCGAAGTCAATGTACCTGTAGCGTGTCGTGATTGTCAGTGACTACTCACCGCAACATCGACGTCCGAAGGGGCTCACATCACCCTAGCCTTTCGCATCTTTCCTTCCCTACGCTCGTCGGGAACGCGCTTCTGGCCGAGGGCGAGAATGACAAGCACGGCATCGTTGACGTAACAGAATCCTGCCGTCACCGATGAAGGTCAATAACGGTGCTCAGACACTGCGCGCACCGAATCGGCTGACCAGAGCATGACGCCCGCTTAGCATGATGTCGGCCGCCGTCCCAGCAAATGCTGACGTCTGCGAGACCCTCGCGCACCTCCCGAGCTGCAGCCAGGGATCCACCAGCGACTTGGAGGCAGTAATCAGCCAGTCCATCGAAGGGGGGTGAGTCATCGACAAGGCCATATTGGGCATGACGAGAGCCGCTGCTAGCCGATAATCGCCGACGCTTGTATGCTCGCGTTGGGCGGCCATCGTCTCCCTCGTTGTCTGAATACTCAGAGCTCGCGGCAGGAGGAGGCGGAGACGGTCCCACACGTCGATGCTTCTCTTTCGATGCATGCTGGGAGAGAAGAAAATCTGAGTGAGGAAGTACAGCACCCGGTCAGCCCGGGTGTTCGAGCGAAGGCGAAAGGAAGGGGGATGGGCCGCCGGAGACGTACCGACAAAGTCTTCGCTATGGAAGCGGGCGAGATCCTTTCGGTCGACGGTAGCAGGCTCGATGATCCTAGCTTTGAAGGCGTCCTCACCCGATTCATTGAGCAGCCCGAGCGCTCTGACGAGCTCGTGGACCTGTCGGCTCCGACCAGGATTCGAAGGCAAGCGGTCTGCGAGCGCCGTTAGCCGGTCCGAAGTCGCGTAGACAACCCGACGAGGCGCCCTGTCGACGTCGTCCGCAATCTCGGTGGTAATCTGCTGGCTAACAGGAGAGTAGGGTGCCATCGTCAACGAGCAGCGTTGCGACCGAGGTCCTTTGATCGGCCATGGCCACCCCTCTGGCGCTCTCTCCGAGCGTCGGCTGCGCGCTCCCGCTCGCGACCTTTTCCTCCGCCAGTCGATTCGCTGCTTTGGCTTGAGCCTAAGCCGACCTCCGTTCCTCACCCCTACGCCTCACGACTTCTCTTCGAGATGCTGCCTACGCTCCTCCGCCGTCCTGTGCCCTCGGCCTCGTCGCTCGTCCGGGCGGCTTCGACCTCGGCCTCGCCGCTGGCCGTTTCCAAGATCGGATCGGCCTTCAGCGTCCTCGCCGCGCCGTCGACCCAGGCGAGCACGCAGACGGCGTCGCTCACGCTGGTTCTCCCCGCGGGTAGCCGCAACGAAACGTCGACTGGCGTCGCCTCGGTCTTCAAGAACTTTGCCTTCAAGGTGCGCCCCCTTATCAGCGATGCGGCGGAGGGCGACAGCCAGGCTCATCGTAGCTGGCTGGTCAGCCAGCCGCGCGCTAGAGCTCAGCCTCGCTTCCATCGGGAAAACGGGCTCGCTGACGTTGACGTGCTTGGATGCGCTCTTTCGCCACTAAACAGAGCAACAAGTCTGGCGAGTCGGCTCTTCGCGTCGTCCGGCAGACGGAGCTCATCGGTGGCCAGCTTTCGGCTACCCTGACGCGAGAGCACCTTCTGCTCACTGCTGAGTTCCTCAAGGGCCAGGAGTGTGTCGAACCCCTCTATCCACGATGCCCAGCAGATCTCTGACTCAGCCTTCTTCTGCACACATCTGCAGGAAGCTGCACCTGCACACCCTCATCAAGAACCTGTCGCCGAGCCACCTCGCGCACGAGTACAACGAGGCTGTTGTTCACACGACGTCGCTAGAGTCGGCTGCCGCCGCCGCGACCCCTTCGGTTGTCGCGCTTGAGGCTGCTCACAAGCTTGCCTTCCGGTCGGGCCTCGGCAACTCCCTTTTTGCCGACCCGCTCGAGCCTGTTGGCCTGACCGACGTTCACGAGTTCGCCGCTTCGCTCGCTAAGCGTCAGATCGGCATCGTTGGCACCGGCCTCAGCCAGGAGGAGCTCGTCGCTACCTTGAAGGACGTCTTCACCGAGGAGCTTGCCGGCCAGGAGGGTAGCAAGGCCAGCGGTTCGGCCACCCAGTACTTTGGTGGCGAGGTTCGCATCCCGATCGACCTCCACAACGTTGCCGATGGCGCGAAGCCGACGCTCATCATCGCTTTCGGCTCGACCAAGGCTGCCACGCCCGAGCAGCTTGTCCTTCCGTACCTGCTCGCCCCCCGGCCGTCCGTCAAGTGGTCGCCCGGTACGGCTCCGCTCGCTGTCGACGAGGCTGGCACGACCGTCGAGGCCTTCACCCAGTCGTACTCGGACGCCGCCTTGCTCGTTGTCGAGATCCAGGCTGAGGGCTCGAAGCGCCTTTCGTCGGCCGGCAAGCAGGTCGTTGGTGCCCTTCAGGCCTTCAAGGCTGATGAGGAGACTCTGAAGCGGGCTGTCGCCCAGGCCAAAACGGCCGCCGCCGAGCAGTGGGACAGCGCGTCCTCGCTCCGAGAGGTGCTCGCCTCAGCCGTACGTCAACCCTTGACCGCGATCGCTTCGTCCGTGTCTGCGCTGGACTGATCGTCTCAACCGCGCTGTCTGCAGATCTTTGCCGAGAAGCCCTCGTCGCTTGAGGAGACCCTCAAGGCGTTTGACGGCGTTACCGTTGACGGCATCAACAAGGCACTTGCCGAGGCCCTCAAGGTCAAGCCGACCGTCGTTGCGGTCGCTCGCCTGGATCAGCTCGCCTACGCCGACGAGCTTGGACTCAAGATCTAAAAGGGATGGCGACTTGAGAATTCGCCCTACTGCTACCGGTCGCCGACCGGTTGAGTCGGAGGGGGAAGACGCGGCCCCGCCGGCTGCGGCCCGGCTGCCGCAATAGAGCATGACACCGAGACCCCACTGGAGGGCCGGAACGATGCAGATGATCTGTTCACGTTGCTCGATGTCTCCTGCGAAGTCTGGATCCGACTTCGTAATCTTTCGCAGTCATGGTCGTGAGCTGTAGGACGAAATGTCGGCCGCGCCACAGCGAAGTCGACCACGACCCTGAACCTTCCGTCCAAGCCGCATCTCCCTTCACTCCGGCTCGCACGACTCGCATTCTCGCTTCATCTTCGACCGGATTGGCGGGATGGCGTCCTCGTCTACACGCAAGGGCGCACCAACCGGCCTCCGGCTCCAGCGGCCGAGCGGCGGCTCGTTGGGCAGCGGCGAACCCTCTCCCTCAGCGGGAGGCTGGCCGGGCGGGCTCACGGTCGACACCGGAAACAGAGGTGCGTCGTCCGTTCCGCCGGTCCCATCTTACTCCATTCCCACGCAGTGCAGCTGTAGCCAAAAGGCAGACCTGGGGACAAAGTGGCTGTGCTCGGCTTGCCCGAAGCCTTGCCCAAAGTGCATTGCCAGCGGAGGGGTGCAGCCGTCTTCATGTCTCGCTTCCAGGACCCAGCTCAGGCACACCCAGGGTGCCGCGCCGCCAGTCCGAGCCAGAATCTCAGCCACTTCTGTGCCCCAATTGCCAGATCTCGACGTCGCTGACGTAGAGACTGCCTGATGTGTCGCAGGGGCTCATGTCTCGGGCGATCCTTCGCCCAACTCGCTGTACTCGGCTTCACCCTCTGCCTCGGTCTCGTCCCAAATCTCACGCAACCACTCGTTCTCTTTGGACTACTACGCCCTCCCGTCCCCGGCGCCGCAGTCGCCGTCGGCAACCGGTGCCTACCCGTTGCCCATGGCGCCGCCGAGGTCGCACTCGACGAGCAGCACCTACTCCAGCTACTCGCAGGGCATCACGCCGATCGATGGCGCCGGGGGCGACTCGGGCGGCCCTCGGGCAGCCTACGTCGTCGGTAGCTATCCTCATCGTGTCTCGTCCAAAAGCTCGCTCAGCGGTCAGGCTGGGTCTTCGCAAACAAAGTCATTGTCTGGTCGGCAGAGTCCTGGTGCGCACGGCGGAGAGATCTCCGTTTCCTCGCCGCCTACGTCACCTGGCTCGCGCAAGTCGTCTTGGGGCGGATCGCCCCTCGGTGGCTTCCTCACCCTCCGCAAAGGCAGCGCCGGACGGTCGCCCAAGACACCTGAGTCACCGCCGTCCGGTGCGCGGCGCAAGTCCTCTGTGACGACCGTCGACACGTGGGAGCTGCCCAACCGGCCTCCTCCGGAGCCGCCGAAAGACGAGGAGGTTCTCGACATCAGCTGGGCGCGCAAGATGGTCGAGGAGATGGAGGCCGACTCTGACGGGTCTGGTTCCAGCGGAGGAAGTCGAAGAGGCAGCACTAGCACCAACGGTATCCCCGACTTTGGGCTCGGGGTCGGTCTGGACGACGATCAGTATAGCGACAGCTCGGTCTACGCTCGCAACGAGGGCTCGAGCCGGAGCGGCGGCTTTTCCCTTGATGGCGACAGGAAACGCTATGACCGTCTCCGGGCGGAAGATCTCGGTTTCTCGCACGTAGAATCGGCCTACAATCTCTCGTCTGCCTCGTCCAACTCGCACCCGTCGCCGGGTTCGCAACGCGCACCACAATTGCCGTCATCACAGACGACGCCACGACAGCCCGAGCATACATCTTCGGGCCGCATACCCCTCGGCGTCGGACCGTCCTCGCGCTCATCTTCGCCGCGTTCTCTCGCGAGTGACGTCTATTCGGTTTATGAGGCGCATCCGCGGCCCGAGCTGCCGCACTCGTCCAGTCTGGAGGCGACGAATCGCAGGATTCACGTCATCGAGACCTCGCCCGGTCCCAGTCCGACAACTTCGGCGCACTCAATACCGTCCTCGGACTCGCTGCACCCCGTAAATATTCATTCCTCAAGCAATGCCGGCCTCTCGACGTCACCCGCGGGCAGCACCTCATCATCTCAGGGTGCTGCCGCCGGGCACTCTCCTCTCTTGTCAAGAGGACAATCGGGCTTCGCAGACGAGGTCAGCCGCCGGCGATCGTCAGACAAGGCTCGGGCGCTAGCATTCGTCGTCCCTGCTGGCGGCAGCGAGCGTAGCATCGGCCAGCTCTCCCAAGAAGTTCGCTATGGTACGGGCGAGATCGTGCGCCTCGACGACTATCCGGCCGACTATCATCAGTTTGGTGAGGGCGCCCATCGGCCAAGCCCATCTCGAGGCCGAGAGGATGCCGAGTGGAGCGCACCGGTGCCCGAGATCCAGCATCCAGGCCAATCTCTCAGCAACGACGGTGAAGAAGAGGATGGCGGTGTCGAGCACGAAGGCGGTTTCGAATCGCCCGCCCTAAAAGCCGCTCGGGAGCGCGCTGCTAGGGCGAGGAGCCTTCACCTGGCCAGCATCCAGGTCACGCAAGCAACGAGCCCGACGACACTCAGTCCTCAAAGCAGCCCTTCACTAGCTGCCTATTCCTTTGGCGCTGAGCAAGCCAAGCGAACGGCAAAGGAGGGCCGGTCACCGAAGAAGGCTGAGCCGCCGCTGTCAGAGGAGCGCAAAACGCAGTCGCTGTTGCTAGCGGTCGAGCGACCGAAGCGCAGTTCGATGAGGTCAGTTTCATCAGAGACTTCTCCATGTCTCGGCCCTCAGCTGATGCCTTTCGCTATGGACCTATTACAGGCCAATGCGCACACCGTCCCCTGCGCCCTCGACAGACGTTCCTTCTTCAGACGTGGCGACGGTCGGCGCGTCGGAGATCTCTCCAAAGCGGATGTCCACTCCTTCGCACGCCAAGCAATCATCAACTTCTACAATCAGAGCTTCATCCACCAAACCACGTCGGCGCTCTTCAGCGACGGCAGACGAGGCACCCGCTCGACGCCGACCGTCGTCCAGCCTTGACTTTGCGACTTCGGCGTCGGGCGAAATGCGCGCTGCAAGCCAGATCCGTGACCCCACAGATTCCTGTCGCTCAAGCGGCACCCACGCCCGGACGCTCGAAGAGCTGACGGCCGTCCTCGATCTGGCCATCAACGACTCTGAACTCGATAGCAACCTCGCGATCGGTCCCAACTTTGGCTCGCCGGTCCGGACGAGCTTTGGCCAGGGCGCCGCTGATGACCGAGACGCCGCTGATGACGGCACCGTGTCGCCGAAGTCGTCCCAAAACACCCGCGCCCAGTCGCCGGTCCCAAGTTCTTCCGCCATTCACTCGCAGCCCACCGCTCCTCTCCCGTCCCACCTGCCCGGGCTGGCCACGGGCCGCGCTGGCATCATCGAAGAGAAGCCGAAGCCGCGGCGCATGTCGAAGGAGGTTGACCCGGCAACCAAGGCGCGCGGTTCGACATCAAGCATGGCGACGTCCGCTGGCAACAGAAGCAGGATCGGTTCAGAAGACAACCAGGCTGGCCGGTCGTCGATCTCGAGTCAGCAATCCGCAGGCGGCGCAGTCATAACATCAGCCGTTCGCAAGACATCCTCAATGGCTTCCCTCGGCTATCCGATGGGTCCGCCACCACAACCGCCTGGCGGGCTTGTTACCGGCGGCCGGCAGCCGTTCTACGCCAACAACGCGGCTAACGCTCAAGCCTCAAGGGTTTCGCTCGCAGATAGCACGTACTCGCCAATGACCGCGTCCTTCGCAAAAACGGGTAAGTGGCCTCGCGCGATGGTTTACACCGACATCAAAACGATGCGCTCGCCGGGCGAGCGATCAGTTGCCTACGCCATCAAGATCAACGAGCTGCAGCAGGCCGAGACGGGCTTGGGCGATTGGCTGCGATGGAAAGCGCATGGCGGTGGTGAGTTCTCACTGAGATTCTGTCGACCTGTCCGGCTTTGGCGCTGACGCAAAGGTTCCTCTAGCAGACTCGTCCAGGACGGCGTACCGCCGCAACTCGCCGAGCCTGCTCGGCACGATTGTCGAGCCCACCTCGCGTAACGTCTCGTCATCGTCTTTTTTGTCGGGTGCCTCCGAGGACTTCCCGCTGCGAGGCGGTCCGACGATCCAAGCGACGCAGATGCGCAACGTTTCGCCTCCATCGGGTCCTCCGCCCAACCTGCCCTACCCACAACTCGCGCCCGGCATTGACGGCATGCGCTCATCGCCCTCATCGGCGAGTGTTAGAACAGTCGGGCCTAGTCAAGGTTCAAAGTCGAACGAACATGCGCCGATGAACACGCGGCCGTCAATTACCTCTTCGATTGCCTCCGTCGCCAGCAATCCGGCCAGCTTCCTGCACGCTCTCGGACGCAGAGGATCCACCACAGCCAGTCAAGCTGCCAGGCATAAGGCTCGGTCGCCGCCCTCAAGCATAAGTAGTCTGCCCACTTCAGGCGGCGGCATCTTGCAGAGGAGTGAGCTCAGCCCGCGCAAGGGCAGCATTCGCGGGATCGAGATCTCTGGCCCGACGAGCTTCGCCAAGGGCAGCGGCCAGGTCGACGGGGACATTCGGCCCGGTCGCACGAGCATGAGCAGCCCTCTAGGTCCTCGTGAGTCTTCCTACTTGCACGCTGTTCATCATCGCGCCCAGGAGACTGACACTCCTGATCCGTAGGCGCACCATCGACCACATTCGGCGCTCCATCGCCTCTCAGTAGCGAGCGCATGTCCCTCGAAGGCTCTTCGATTAGTAATCACTCGCCTTTTGCCTCTACCCCGCCGTCCCAATACCCGGTTACACCCGCGCCCGCTTCGCCTTTGATCGCGCCTTCCATCAGCGCCCAGTCGCCTACTCTCAAGGAAATGGTTGAGATTCTCGACGGAGATCCACGCCTCCTCAGCAAGGTGAGTCGCACAAAAGCATGACGCCTGCGCCCGATCTCCCTGATCCTTAATTCATCTCATTCTGTTGCAGTATCTACAACAATCAGGCAACGATGTAAACGCTGCCATCTCGACATATCTTGCTGATCAGTCAAATGGCACGCTTCTCCGCGTCTGAGAGGTGCCACAGCTCCCTCCGCTCCGTGGTCCTCCGCTGTCAATCACCTTTTCGTCTCGCTCTTATCTCTCATGCTCGCATCTCATGAGCCCCTTTTCAGCTGACCTAGAACGCAAGGACAATAAAAGCGGGAATTGGCGGCTCCTTATGGCTGGAAAGCATGGGGCAGATGAGTCGAGAAGCGGAAGGCCGCCGGGACTAGAAGACCGAGACGCTTGTATGTAGCGACGACTTCCTTACGATGTCCTTGTCCGCATCATGAAATGATCCGATGCAAAAGTCCCGGATAGTAGGGAGCCGTCAAAGTAGGCGGGGAGCGCAACGGCGCAGAGTCATCGATTCCGGCCTGCGCAAAAAGGCGTTGCTCACGTCGCGCGGTCCTCCATCATCTTCTTCTCCAGCCGACCCTTCGGAATGAAGCCGACGAGGGATGCGGCCATGCCGACGGTCGCGCAGGCGCCAGTGAAGACAATCGTCGCGCCCCAACGTCCGTCTTCCAGACCGTAAGCCCCGCTGGCTGACGAGAAGCTCGAGTTGGTCGAAGCCTTGAGCAGGGCGGCGGCCAAAGGGCCAGAAGCGAGGTTGCCGGCGCCGCGCGTGGCAACGAAGACACTGAAGAGGAAAATCAGCGCGACGATCAGTCCGGCGTACACATCCAGGGATGTTGATAACGCACCTGAAGAGGAGGATCGTCTCGGAAGGATCGCCCTGCGCTATGGTGGTAAAGGTGCTCCAAAAGGCACCGTAAGAAGGCGAGACGAAGCCAAAGACCAAGGCAAAGGCAATCAGAGTCGCGTAGGAGGTCGCAAACCCCCAAAGAAAGAAGGCTGCGAGCTGTGGAGCGGAGATTAGCCTTATACAGGATTTGTCTGGATTAAAAGCAGAAATATACGCACGATCGCGACAACTGAGGAGCTGATGATACCGATGTGGTGGTGCTTGTCGGATGTGTATCCGAAAAGCGGGTATCCAAAACTCTGCGAAGCGTTCAGGAGGGCAAGGACCAATGTGCCCTGGAAGGGTGAGAGTCCCAGAGCCGAGGCTGCGTAGGTGGGCAGGTACAAGGCTGGCATGAAGTCTGCGGCAAAGAAGCAAAGAAATCAGGAAGTGAAGTCGAACGGCAATCTCAAATCGGACTTACTACCGCAACCCTGAACAATGCTCACAATGAGCAAGAACCAGAACGATCGCTTCTTGGTGAAATTGAAGCTGACCCGCCGGTTGGCAGAAACGATAGAGTCTGGTACGCGACCCTTGATGAGTGGCGCTGCAGCAAGGACCATCACCACGAAGGCGACAGCGAGGCCCTGAAGCGTGATTCTGTACCCATAGGCACTCAGTGCCTTCTCGACGATCAATGGCTAGGAAAGGAAAGGATTTCAAATTGAACGACGGATCTAATCGCTCAGCTGAAGCGCAGGATAAGCACTCACGAGTACGAAGCCGCCGAGGCCGGTCCCAGAAAACAGGACTCCGACTGCGAGGCCTTTTCTTTTCTCGAACCACTCTGATGTACAACGAACCAAGGTCGTCTCGGCATGAGCAAGAAAACACCATAAGTTACAGGCTGGCGGCACTCACCCCACAGGAACGTGGATACGGGCCTGTCTCGTGATTGAAGCATGAGCGTCGGTGCGTTTTGATGTAGTCCTGTCATCAGACTCACCAGTAAAGCAGCGAGCCTCCAACACTAAGCAGGAAGCCTTGGGTCCAGAGAAGCTGGACCGGGGTGGTCGAGAAGGAAGCACCGAGCAGGCCTGCGACTGAGAGCAGAAGTCCAAAGTACATGGCCGGCTTGCGCCACTTCGGGAAGGCAACGGCGAGGGACACTGGAGTGACCAAGGGCGCAAAGGTCAGGCAAGCTTTGAAACATTTGACACACAACATGTGACTGTACGGACTCGTGGGAAAGGCCAGGCAGTACGACAGCCCACTCTGAAGTGAAGCGACAAGAGGGAGCAATGAAGACGGCGTGTCGGGAAACACCTCTCGTTGATAGTACTCAAGAAAACTTCCGGCCGCCAGCGCTAAGATGCAAAGGCGATGACACAAGTCAGCTACATCTTTGCATCTCCTGAATGGCAGGGACTATACGGGCAAGGACGCACGTAATCCCCAAACGAGCACTTCCAAGACGTAGACGGCCGCCAAAAACGACCAGGCGCGGATGCCGCCGTCCTGCAGCGACGGATGAGATAGTGGTCAGCTTTGAATCGGTTGATCGATCTTACGCGTGCATGTCAGATGAAACGAGATAAACAGTGACAAAAGAATGAAGAGGCAGTAAGAAGAGGGTTTGAGGAGAAACGGAGGCAAGGCATGGGAGATAAAGGGGGGGGGGGGGGTAGGTCGGCCCAGGCCGTGCAGCGCGAGATTGAGCTCCTGCGAGCTTGGCCAGACGTACCATCGGCGGCAGCTCGGCCGGAAACTCTCGCGGCCGGTCGCCTGACCTCCGTGTCGAATGGAAGGCCGGGTCCTCATCGTCGGCTCGCGTCGAATGAGGGTTGAGCTCGGTCGTCGAGCCAGGTTGGGAGGCGCGGCGGCTCGTTGCGGCTGTCGTCGGCGCGAGGTCGTCGAGCTCGAAGGACGCTGGACGTGGGCCGAGTTCAGAGGTGGAGGCCATATTCTTGAAGTCAAGGTTGAAAGGGTGTCCCGAAGGTGCAAAGGAGATGGGGTGTGGCCCTTTTGAGCTGAGGTTCAAGAGGGAACGGTGCAAGCCGGCCCCGAACGGTGCAAGCCGGCGGCGGCCCCGCTCCGCGCCTGCTGCTGCGCGCTGACTCGCCTTGCAACCTCTGTAAAGCCCTCAGCTGCAGGACTGGTCGGCCGCGGGCAACGCATTCGCCCGACGCCGCTGAGCGTCAACCATCACACGGGAACACGCGGAAACGTCTCGAACGATCAGTCACTATCTATCCATGTCATCACTTGGCCCTCGTCACCGGCCCAGTGCGCCTGCAGGCTGCGATGCAGCGCCTCTCGGGCCGGCCGCCCGAGCCCTCCAGAAGTCAATCTCTGCCGCCGTGCCCTCACCGGCGGCCTGGCTCTCGAGCCCGGCAAACGCCAACCGGAGGCCGCTGACGATGCGGTCGTAGATTCCGCTCGTGAAGGCCTCGCGGGCCTGACTGTCCTTCATCTTGCTCGCCTGGGCGGTGATGAGCGCGTCGAGCGGCGTTCGGAGGCGGGCCAGCCTGCAAGGTAAGACGGTCGCATCAGACAGGATCTACCAAAGCAGCAAGGAGAGTCACGCACGACATCCGGATCATCGGGCCGTCCTCCTCTGCCGAGAGAGCCGTCAGGGCGTTGAACATTGACGTGTACTTTTCGGCAATCTGCGAGAGGCCACGGTACGGCTTCGTCAGCTCTGACGGATCAGCGCGAGAGGAAGTGCACAGCGGCGCACCTTCTGGACCTTGACGTCCTTGACCTTGCTGCCCGATACACCCGTGACCATGCCCATCAGGCCACCGCCTCCCGGGGCGGCCCGCTCAGCGAGCGCCTTGAGTGCGGCAGCCTCATCGTCCATTCGCTTCTGGAAGAGCGGCCAGATCGCGAGTCGCTGCTTGATGAGGAACGGCTCGAGCGGGGTGATACCCCGGTTCTGCGCGGCCGTCAGGAGCGCGCCAAGGAGCGAGAGGAGCGAGAGCAGGTGCGGAGGCGACGGCATCGGCGTGAGGAGGGCGGTGATTTGTGCCTGTAATGACAAGAGGGCAGGCTCATCAGGACATCGGCCAGGGGTTGCGAAGGGACCGAGGACGCACCTGAACATATTCCAGCGCCGGGCCAAAGACCATCGTAAAGAGCGTCTCCATCTCCTTGCGCTCCTCCTTGCTCTCTGCGGTGCCCTCTGCAGGGCCGCCCTCAGCAAGCGCGGGCATGCCACCAATGTAGCTGGGCTGCCGCTCCCTGCCGCCGAGTGTCACAGTGCTTGGTAGCCGCTCAGTCCGACCTCCGACGGACGTTAGGCTGCCAAAGCGGTCGCGGCCTATCCCGCCGCCGGTTATGGCCGATCCGTCATCGCCGCTTTGACTGAATGAGCTGAGCAGCCGAGCCAAACGCGGAGTGCCAGTTGTAGATGAGGCCGCTGGAGGCGGCGGTGAGAAGAAGCGAACGAGGAAGGTGTACTCGGAACTGGCGTTGTCAAGCAGGACGAGCATGAGCGACCGGAAGCACGCTTCCACCGGCAGGCGCTGCGAGGGTGCTCATCAGACTCCGTTAGCGTTACAGCGCATGAGACCCTGTAGGGTGAACGATGACTCACAAAGCCTTTCTCGTCAGCCTGCCAGCTAAGAAGGACACCCTCGCCTTCGATGCGTGAGTTGGCGAGTACGCTCGATTCGAGCTCCAGCGCTGATGGTGTGCGAGCGTCGGCGACTGACGGTCTATGAGGTTGGTCAGTAGACATAGAAAGGTGTGTGCCAGATGCTCCGACCGGCGCGGCCGAAGGCAGGGGGCCGGCCGAAGGTGTCAGTGCGAGCAGATCGTAAGTGTCGGTGTTGCGAGCCTGGGGAACATCGCTGCCTGTTTAGCCTCAACTGAGAGATGAAAAGCTGTGAGCGGACGTACAGCCACTCCGCCAACCGTCCGACTGAATCGGCGGAAGCCGGTCTCGAAGTAGCCTCGCGCACGCCAGATATAGGCCCGGCGAACCTCGAGCGCCGTTGGCCGGGCTTGTTTAAGAAGGAAGAGGTAGAGCGGCCGATGACGCAGTATGACTGAAGTCTGAAGGATCGGTAGATTGGTCGTCACGCTCGCCGTGAGCGGCCTAAGGAGGCCAAGCAAATGCGTGCGGATTTTCGCGGTAGCCTGTGTGACCGGGGTCGGCAATCTGCGTCAGCCGTAGTCAGAGGGCAGAATAGATAGGTTTGACGAGCACGGACCGTGTGCTTGAGGCCGTCGGCGACCTTTTCGACCTCTGCGACAGCGCGAACCCGGCCCTTGCGCCGGTCGATCTCAACAAGCAGGCCGTCGAGCGCCTCAACGGCGGGGAACCATGCATCCGAGACCTGAGAGTCAAGCACAAGACGGAGCAAGTCGGGCGGGATTGCGATGGACGCAACGAGAGATGACAACGGCTTCTCAATCGTCTGCGGCAGATAGAGGTGGTCGCATAGATTAGCCCTTGCATACGTGTTAAGCCAGCACTGACCACGCACTCTGCGTCCGCCGCCTCGGCGCTCAATCGCAAGACTGCGCTCGCGGAGGTCTTGAAGCTCGCCCGAGACCGAGGCCAGGTCGAGCTGAAAGGTGCCGAGGAAGTCACCGAGGTTGGCCAGCAGCTTCGATGAAGACTGGAGGTCGAGAAGAGGAGGCATCAGGGAGTGCGTTACAAGACGCCTAGGCCGCTGCGGAGGCGACTCGGCCGGGTTCTGCGAGACGTGACAGGCTGACCTGGATCTCATGCTGGAGCGCTCGATAGTCCTCCTCTTTACTCTCCACTGCCAGCAGAGAAGGGTCAGGACGGTCAGCTCAAAGCCGTCTAGAGGCCGGGCGGGCGACGAAGGGACTCGCTAAGCTCGAGCAAACGCTCGTCCGCGTCGTCGTCGTCCATCTCGTCCGCCTCGAGCGCGCGCCAGAGGGCATCGCCGGCCGGGACCGGGATCTCGACCGCTGGGCTGGCAGCAGCGACGCTGGTCATGGCTGGCGAGAGCTGTCCGAGCTGTAGACAAACTCGCGCTGCAAAACAAGGCTGTAAAGTGTCGTCGTTGCCGTCGTCGTTGGCTGTCGGCGTTGCCTTCTCAGCCGCCCCCTCGCACGAGCCGAGCTCCTCGCCGCCGGAACGAGCCTGCCTGCCGAGCATTTTGGAGGCAGCCCGACGCCCGTCTGACCGCATCTTCCCTTCGACACCATCTCGAGCACATTTGCAGCTTTCCATCCCGTCTGGTCGTATCTTCCTTCCGCTTATTCGCTCGCTCTCAAACATGGTCCGTCTGAGGAAGTATCACTCGAGGCAGAGTTGGACTCGCCCGTTGACGACCTGCCTGCGCGCGCTTGCTCCCACCCCGGATCCTTCTTGGTCGCCCTCCCCCATGCTTGCCTCTCCCAGGCCGCCCAAATCTCGACGTCGTCAGCGACGCTGACGACTCGGCCCTCGCTCGAGCGTATCGCCCACCATTCGCACATCCGCGGCCTCGGCCTCTCATCATCAACGCTCGAGCCCCTGCCATCGTCCGAGGGCATGGTCGGCCAGCTCCAGGCGCGCAAGGCGGCCGGCGTCATCCTCAAGATGGTCGAGGAGGGCCGCATCGCCGGTCGAGCAGTTCTGATGGCTGGTCCGGTCGGTAGCGGAAAGACGGCCATCGCTCAGGGTCAGTCCCCGTCGGATGCCTGGCACTGGCAGAGAAGCTCGGGTTGCTGATTACTCGGAGGGTCTTCCGTCTGAGCAGGTATGGCGCAGAGCTTGGGCGCCGACGTCCCTTTTACAATGCTGTCTGCTTCGGAGGTCTTCTCGCTCTCGGTGCGTGTTTGTTGATTCCTAACCGAGCGGACGCCGCGCTGACCATGATCAACCTATCCTTCTCCCCGTTCCGCGTCTCGCTGCGGACACTGCGCGTCGCACGACCTGCTCACATATACTCCACTCGGCTCACCTTGTCGACGTACTTTTGCAGATGTCAAAAACGGAGGCCCTGACGCAGGCTTTCCGGCGATCAATTGGCGTGCGAATCAAGGAAGAGAGCGAGGTCATCGAGGGCGAGGTCGTCGAGATTCAGGTCGACCGCTCGTTGACGGGCGTGAGTGTCAACCTTCTGCAAACATGCGCTATGGAGGGTGCCTTCGAATTTCCTACGCTGACGTACTTCTCTGTTCTTGCCTTCTTCGACCGCCGTTGACTGCGTCCTCCTGAAGAGCACCAAGACGGGCAAGCTGACAATGAAGTCGACCGACATGGAGACGGTCTACGACCTCGGCCAGAAGATGATTGACCAGCTGACGAAGGAGAAGATCACCGCCGGCGACGTGATCACGATCGACAAGGGTGCGGCCAGCGCCTTCCCGACTGTCACAGGCTTTGCACTCCGCTGATCTCTGTATCTTCTTACAATCAAATGCATCAGGGACCGGCAAAATCTCGAAGATCGGCCGGAGTTTTGCCAAGGCGCGCGACTACGATGCGATGGGATCTGATGTACGTTCCTTCACCGGTCTTCGCTTCGGCAAGCTTCGGCTGATTGTTTGTCTTGAACGTCCATCAAATTCGGGTCATATAGACCAAGTTCGTCCAGTGCCCGGACGGCGAGCTTCAGAAGCGGCGAGAGGTCGTTCACACCGTTTCGCTTCACGAGATCGACGTCATCAACTCGCGTACGCAGGGCTTCCTCGCCCTCTTCGCCGGCGACACGGGTGAGATCAAGACGGAGCTCCGCGAGCAGATCAACACTAAGGTCGGCGAGTGGCGCGAGGAGGGCAAGGCGAGCATCGTCCCTGGTGTGCGTTGTCAGCTTTCACGCCAATCGTCCCAACGGGAGTTTGCTCGATCATCTCTGACTGTGCTGACCATCTGCCTCTCGACCGCTTCCGCACGCAGGTACTCTTCATTGATGAGGTCCACATGCTCGACATCGAGTGCTTCTCTTTCCTGAACCGGGCACTCGAATCGGATCTCGCTCCGCTTGTCATCATGGCCTCGAACCGGGGCGTTTCGCGCATCCGGGGAACGAAGTACCGGAGTCCGCACGGTATCCCGATCGACCTGCTCGACCGGATGTTGATTATTGCCACGCGAAACTATCAGCCGGAGGAGGTCCGCGAGATTGTCTCCATTCGGTGGGTCTTCAGTATTACGCCCTCTTGGGGTTTTTCGAGGTCGAGCACTGACTTTCATGCACATCGTACCTCGCCTGCCCACTCGCTCACAGCTGCCAAGAGGAGGACGTATCGCTCTCGCCGGCAGCCCTTGCACTCCTGACCGAGGTCGGCACGACGACTTCACTCCGCTATGCCCTTCAGCTCATCTCGCCCGCTCATCTCGTCGCCCTCCGGCGCAAAGCCGAGAACGGCCTCGTCGACGAACAAGACGTAACGAAGGTTTACGGCTACTTTGTGGATGCGGAGCGGAGCAAGGAATTTGTGCAGGACATGGGCGGAAAGTTGGTTCTTGCCTACTCAACTGCCTGCTCTAGATCCCTCTTTGTCAGGAACTGACCGCTTTCGCTTTCACTCAGGCTCATGTTTGGCGAGGAGGACGACATGCCGGTCCGGCCAGCGACTTCGAGTGTACCGGCCCCGATGGACGTCGTTGCCTAGAGAGGTACTTTGGCGGGTCGATGGAGAGTCTTGCATGCTTCTCACGCCCTTCCCACCTGCCAATGGAGCTCATCCGTCTCCACATAGCTGCGATTATCAAGACATACGTCCTTACTGGCAGTAGGGCGGCAAAGGAAAGAAAGAGACCTTTACAGATTGAAGCGAGATACAAAAGACTGGCCGACATGTCAGCAAAATGTCTGAGAGGTCGACAGGCAAGAGCCGAAAGACGACAGCAGGGGATGAGTCCAGTGAGAGATGTCGGCAGAGACGCCCGACTCGCTTGAGCTCCAGGTCCAAGGGACCAGAACTGCCCAAGGACGAGTGGGAGGTCGCCAGGCGGCTGGCGAGGGAGTGACGGTCCCGCCTGG